>CAXIVR010000002.1:165651490-165683654 GCA_964035755.1 Teleogryllus oceanicus | reverse complement strand
AAGGGGGATTTTAATTTTTAACATTTCCAAAAAATAGGCATTTTTGATCGTGCATTTTCAAACTATTACATAGACCTAAGAAAATTAAAGAATACTTTGTCTTTTATTTAGGACGAATGATGACGGGAAATCAAAAATCGAAATTGGTTTTTTGGGAAAGGGGTTTTTTTAATGTTTCCAATCCCAAAAAAAACAAGCCGGAGAGAAATGACTCACCATTGAAACGCCAAATTTTGTTGGGGCTTGGGAAGAATCCGTTCCTAAATTTTGAAAATTGGGGGTTTACAACTTAGTTTTAAAAAAACGCCCAACCCCAAAAATGCAAATTTTTGCATTTAAGCCACGTTCGGGACCATACATAGAATTTTCCCTGTCCAATTGACGAAAATTAGGGTTTTTTAGAGGTTTTATAATTTCATTTTCATTATTTCAAAAAATATTTTTTACGTGCATCTTCTAAACATTAGCATAACGCTGAAACCAAAAAAAAAGAATATTTTGTCATGCATTTTTTAGGATTGAAATGACAAAGGGAAATCGTAAAAACGGGAAAAGTGGGGGCCTGAAAATTTTTTAATTTTCGAAACCCCGAAAAGGGCCCTAGAAAAAAGACCACCATTGAAACCCCCAAATTTGAGTGGTTTGTTTGAAGAATCCGTTGCAAATTTTGAAAATCCGGGGGGGTTTTAAAACTTAGATTTAAAAACGCCCTCTCAAAAAATGGTTTTTTGGCTTTCTAGCCACGGGCCCCGGGCCCAAAGGGGTTTCAGAAAATGTTCATCTTAAATTTGAGAAAAAGGTTTTGAGGTTTTAAATTTGCTTTTTCTTTATTCAAAAATAGGCCATTTGATGTGATCTTAAAAACTTTTACATTGACGCTAAAATCCGACGAAAATTAAAAATTTTTTATGCTTTTTTAGCGATTTGAAATGAGGGAAATCGTAAAACCACAATTAGGTGGTTTTTCTAAAAATGGGTTTTTTTTAATGTTTCGAAATTGGAAAACGAAGCCCGAGAAAAACCCGACCATTAAAAACGCCAAATTGAGCGGGGTTTGTTTGAAGAACTGTCCGCTGAAATTTGAAAATTCAATGGGGGTTTCACCCCCCAGAAAAAACGCCCAATTTTCCCAAACGAACGAATTTGCTTTCTAAGCTAGGGGGCGTTTTCTGACCAACTTAAAAAGGGCATTGCCCAACTGACGAAAATTACGGTTTTGAGGTTTTATACATTTTTTTTTCTTAATTTCAAAATAGCCATTTTTGACTGCGCATCTTCAACATTAGCATAGATGAACCATGCAAAAAAGAATATTTTGCGCATTTTGGACGCATGAGACAGGAAATCAAAACCGGGAAAAATGGGGGATTTTTGAAAATGGGCATTTTGAATGTTTTCGCAAATCACAGAAAGCTGTAGTTTCGGAGAGAAAACACCCGCACCATTGAAACTGCCGTTAAATTTCGAGTCAGGCAGTTTACTTAGAAGAATCCGTGTCCGGTCGAATGAAAAACTAACGGGGAAATATCAACTTTTTACGATTTGGAAAAACGACCATATCTCCTAAACGAATGCGAATTTTACATTCCAGCTTCACGGCGTGTTCCGACCAAGGCCATCAGAAATGCGTCATCTGTCCAATTCGACGAAAATTATGCCTTAGAGGATTTATACATTTTTAAGCATCTTCAATATATTTCCAAAATAGCCAATCTTGACTGCGCAGACTTAAACTATTAGCTATAATGACGCTGAAATCCGCACGTAAATTAAAGAATACTTTGTCTATGCATTTTGAAGGACTTGTATACGATGACAGGAAATCGTAAAAACCGGCGACAATGTAGGTGGTAATTTAATAAAATGGGTATTTTTTGAATGTTTTCGCAAATTCACAGAAAACAGTTTCCTGAGAGAAAATGTACCTGCACCATTGAAACCGCCAAATTTCGAGTCAGTGCTATTTTCAGAAGAATCCGTGTCCGGTCGAAATTTGAAATTCAACGTGGGGGCATTATCAACTTTACGATTTGGAAAACGACCATCTCCTAAATCGACGCGAATTTTGGCATTCTAAAGCCAATGGGCGTGTTCCGGGACCAAGGGCTATCAGAATGTGTCATCTGTCCAATCTGACGAAAATTACGGCTTTATGGATTTATAAGCATTTTGCTACTTACTTAATTTCAAAATAGGCCATCTTTGACTGCGTAATTCTAAAACTATTAGCGCTATATTGACGCTGAAATCCGCAATGTAAATTAAAGAATACTTTGGTCTATACTTTAGCGACTTGTATATGACGACAGGAAATCGGGCAAAAACTGGCGATAATGTAGGTGGCATTTTGGCTGGAAATGGGTATTTTGAATGTTTTCGCAAATTGCCAGAAACGAAGCCTCGGAGAGAAAAAACGACTGCACCATTGAAACCAAATTTCGAGTCAGGTGCTTGCTTTCAGAAGAATCGTGTCCGGTCTGAAATTTGAAAAATTCAACGGGGGCATTATCAACTTTTACGATTTTGGAAACGACTATATCCTCCTAAATGTATCGCGAATTTTGGCATCTGCTTTCACGGGCGCGTTCCTGACCAAGGGCTATCAGAATGTCATTCGTCCAATTCGACGAAAATTATGGTTTTAGAGGATTTATACATTTTTAAGCATTTTCATTATTTCAAAATAGGCCATCTTTGACTGCGTGCATCTTCTAAACTATTAGCTATAATGACGCTGAAATCCGTACGTAAATTAAAGAATACTTTTGTCTATGCATTTTCTTAGTTGACTTGTACATGATGATAGAATGTGTAAAACTGGCGATAATGTAGGTGGTATTTAAGAAAATGGGGTATTTTGTCGTTTCGCAACTGCCAGAAAAAACGAAGCCTCGAGAGAAAAAATGACTGCACCATTGAAATCCGCCGTTAAATTCTCAGCCAGTGCTGCTTGAAGAATCCAGTCCATCGAATTTGAAAATTCAACGTGGGGGTATTATCACTTATTGATTTGAAAACGACATATCTCCTGTAAACGAATGCGAATTTGTATTCCAGTTTACGGGCGTGTCTCGACCATACATTGAATGTGCGTCATTTGGTCCAATCTGGACGAAAATTACGGTTTCTAGAGGATTTATATACTTTTAAGTATTTCATTATTTCAAAATAGGCCATCTTTGACTGCGTGCATCTTCTAAACTATGTTTATAATGACGCTGAAATCCGCATGTAAATTAAAGAATACTTTGTCTATGCAGATTCTTTAGAAGTGACTTGTACATGATGACAGGAATCGTAAAACCAAGATAATGTAGGTGGTATCTATTGAAAATGGGGTATTTTTGAAATGCTTTCTGCAAATTGCCAGGAAATCAGCTTCGAGAAATGACTCACCATTGAAACCGCTACAATTCCTGAGTCAGGTGCTTGCTTTCAGAAGAACGGTGTCCGGTCGAAATTTGAAAAATTCAACGGGGGCTTATCAACTTTTACGATTTGAAAACGACCATATCTCCAACGAATGCGACCTTTGCATTCCAGCTTTCACGCGTGTTCCGGGACCATACATTAGAAAATGTGTCATCTATCCAATTCCGGACGAAAATTTAGTTTTAGAGTGATTTATATTTTTAAGCATTTTCATTATTTCAAAATAGGCTATCTCTTTGATCATGTGCATCCTCTAAACTATAAGCTATACGACGCTGAAATCCGTACGTAAATTAAAGAACACTTGTCTATGCATTTGAAGGACTTGTACATGATGACAGGAATTAAAAAAACTGGCGACAAAATGGTGGTGGCATTTTGGCTGAAATGGGTATTTTGAATGTTTTCGCAAACCAAGAAAACGTAGTCTCGAGAGAAAAATGACTCGCACCATTGAAACTGCCGTTAATCTGAGTCAGGTGTCATTGAAGAATCGTGTCCGGTCGAAATTTGAAAAACGAACGTGGGGCATTATCAACTTTACGCGATTTGGAAAAAACGACCATATCTCCTAAACGAATGCGAATTTTGGCATTCCCAGTTACGGCGTGTTCCTGACCAAGTATTACTGTAGAATGTGTCATTCAACCAATTCGACGAAAATTACGGTTTTAGAGGATTTATACATTTTTAAGCATTTTCTATTATTTCAAAATAGGCCATCTTGACTGCGCATCTTCTAAACTATTAGCCATACGGACGCTGAAATCCGCAATGCAAATTGTAAAGAATACTTGTCTATGCATTTCTCTTAGCGACTTGTATATGACGACAGGAAATCGTAAAACTGGCGACAGCCGTAGGTGGCATTTTGGCTGGAAATGTATTTTTTGAATGTTTTCGCAAATTGCCAGAAAGCGGCTCGGAGAGAAAAAACACTGCACCATTGAAACCGTTAAATTTCCGAGTCAGCGCTTGCTTAAAGAACTGTGTCCAATGAAATTTGAAAATTCAACGTGGGGGTATTATCAACTTTTACGATCGAACATTTATTCTAACGAACCGCAATTGCGTTTGAACATGGTATCCAGATCTGGCACACTAACATCACCAACTGACTGAAATCATGGTTTTGGAGGGATTGTATTATGCATTTTCACACAGAGCATTTGACTGCACTTGAACTAATACGTTGACGTTGAAACCAACAATTAGAACACTTGTCATGCATCATCAGCACGTACGCTGTAAACAAAACATGCTAGTACTTACTGAAAGAGATTTAGTTGCTAACTAAAAACAACAAAATTGTCATCATTCACGTTAATTTCCATTAATATTTTGAGAATCAAACATTGAATGAAAATTGAACTAATATTAACGCCTATTCGAAAAACGAATCATATCCCTAACAACAATTTGACATCTAGTTTACATGCTCGGACTGGCATCAGAAAATAAAATATTTGGTTCAATGGCAGGCATGGTTTGAGGGATTGCAGATTTTTAGATGATGAGCAAAGAAGTGCTTTGATGGTACTAAAATGAGTGATGCAATGATTATTAGAACCAACACCAGTACTTTGTCTATGCTTTAGCGACTTGTACATGACGATAGGAAATCAAAAACTACGACAAATGTAGGTGGTACGGCTGAAAATGGGGTATTTTGAATGTTTTCAACCGTCAGAAAACGTGGGGCCTGAGAAAATGACTCACCATTGAAACCGCCGTTAAATTCCCTGAGCTAGGTGCTTAGCCAGAAGAATCCAGTCCGGTCGAAATTAGAAAAATTCAAACGGGGGTATTATCAATTTTTACGATTTGAAAACGACTATATCTCCAAACGAATGCGAATTTTGCGACCTAGCCAAGTGTTCCGACCAAGGTCCACTGAATGTGTCATCTGGTCCAATCGACGAAAATTACGGTTTTTAGAGGATCGTATATATTTTTGCTACTTATTATTTCAAATAAATAATCTTGACTGCGTGCATCTTCTAACTATTAGCCATAATGACGCTGAATCCACGTAAATTAAAGAATACTTTGTCTATGCATTTCTCTCAGTTGACTTGTACATGATGACAGGAAATCGTAAAAAAACTGGCGACAATGTAGGTGGCATTTTGGCTGGAAATGGTATTTTTTGAATGTATTCTGTAAATCAGAAAACGAAGCTCGGAGAGAAAAAATGACTGCACCATTGAAAACTGGCTGTTAAATTTCGAGTCAGGGTGTTTGCTTGAAGAATCCGTGTCCGTCGAAATTTGAAAAATTCAACGTGGGGGGCATGATCAATCTTTATGCTGATTTGGAAAACGATCATCTCCGTAAATGAATATGAATTTTATCTAAAGCTAATGGCGTGTTCCGACCATGGGCTATCAGAATGTGTCAGTCTGGTCCAATTCGGACGAAAATTATGGTTTTAGAGGATTTATACTTTAAGTACTTCATTATTTTCAAAATAGACATCTTTGATCGTGCATCTTCTAAAACTATTAGCTATATTGACGCTGAATCCGCAATGTAAATTAAAGAATACTTTAATCTATACTTCTTGAAGACTTATGACGACAGGAAATCGTAAAACCAAGGATAAATGGTAGGGCATTTCTGGCTGAAAATGGGCATTTTTGAAATACTTTCGCAAATCGTCAGAAAGCGAAGCCTCGAGAGAAAATGACCTGCACCATTGAAACCGCCAAATTCGGAGTCAGGGTGCTTGCTTCAGAAGGATCCAGTCCGGTCGAAATTTGAAAAATTCAACGTGGGGGTATTATCAACTTTTACGATTTGGAAAAACGCACCATTCTAAACGAATGCACTTTGGCATTCCAGCTTACGGGCGTGTTCCTAAATCATACATTAGAATGAAAATATCTGTCCATCTGACGAAAATTACGGTTTTAGAGGATTTATACATTTTAAGCATTTTCATTATTTCAAAAATAGGCCATCTGATCGCGTGCATCTTCAAACTATTAGCTACGACGCTGAAATCCAACAAATTAAAGAATACTTTGTCTATGCATTTCTCTTAGCGACTAAACATGACGACAGGAAATCAAAAACTGGCATAATGTAGGGTGGCATTTTGGCTGAAATGGGCATTTTAACGTTTTCGCAACTGCTGGAAAACGAAGCCTGAGAGAAAATGACTCACCCATTGAAAATCCGCCAAGCACTGAGTCAGGTGCTTAAGCCAGAAGAATCCAGTCCATCGAAATTCTGAAAACTAACGGGGGTATTATTAACTTTTACGATTTGAAAACGACTCATATCTCCTAAACGAATGCGAATTTTGGTGATTCATAACGGGCGGGTTCCTGACCGCAATATCAGAAATGTGTCATTCGTCCAATTCGGACGAAAAGTACGGTTTTAGAGGGATTTATAGCATTTTAAGCATTTCTATTTATTTCAAAATAGGCCATCTTTGACTGCGTGCATAATTCTAAAACTATTAGCCATACGACGCTGAACCGCACGTAAATCAGTAATACTTTGTCTATGCATTTCTCTTAGCGACTTGTACATGACGACAGGAAATCGTAAAACCAAGGAGCAATGTAGGTGGCATTTGGCTGAAAATGGGGTATTTTGGAATGTTTTCGCAACCAAGGAAACGAAGCCTCGGAGAGAAAAAATGACCTGCACCATTGGAAACCGCCAACCTGAGTCAGGTGCTTGCTTCAGAAGAATCCGTGTCCGGTCTGAAATTTGAAAATTCAACGTGGGGGGCATTATCAACTTACGATTTGGAAAACGACCATATCTCCTAAACGAATGCGAATTTTGCATTCCCAGCTACGGCGTGTCTCGACCATGGGCTATCAGAATGTGTCATTCGTCCACCTGACGAAAATTACATTTTAGAGTGATTTATATATTTTGCTATCAAACATTTATTTCAAAATAGGCCATCTGACTGCGCATCTCAAACTATGTTTACCGACGCTGAAACTGCACACGTAAATTCAAAGAATACTTTGTCTATACTTCTCTTAAAGGACTTGTACATGACGACAGGAACGTAAAAACTGGCGACAATGCAGGTGGCATTTCATTGAAATGGGGTATTTTGAATGTTTTCAAATTGCCAGAAAACGGCTCGGAGAGAAAATGACCTGCACCATTGAAAACGCCAGCAATTCTGAGTCAGGGCGCTTAAGCCAGAAGAATCCGTGTCCGGTCGAAATTTGAAAATTCTACGTGGGGGTATTATCACTTTACGATCGGAAAACGACCATATCTCCTAAACGAATGCGAATTTGGCATTCTGAAGCCACGGGCGCACCTGGACCAAGTACATTAGAAATGTCATCGTCCAATTCGACGAAAATTACTATTTTAGAGGATTTATACATTTTTACATTTTCAATATCAAAATAGGCCATCTTTGATCGCGTGCATCTTCTAAACTATTAGCTATAATGACGCTGAAATCCGTAACGCAAATTAAAGAATACTTTTTGTCTATGCATTAGCGACTTCCAAAGCATGATGACAGAAATCAAAAACTGGCGATAAATGTAGGTGGCATTTTAAGAAAATGGGCATTTTGAATGTTTCGCAAATCGCTGAAAGGAAGCCTCGAGAGAAAACATTCTGCACCATTGAAACTGGCCGTTAAATTTCGAGTCAGCGTTTGGCTTCAGAAGAACTGTGTCCGTCGAATTTGAAAATTCAACGGGGGTATTATCAACTTTAAGGATTTGAAAACGACTATCTCCTGTGTAAACGAATGCGAATTTTGGCATTCCAGTTTACGGGCGTGTTCCCGGGACCAAGGGCTATCAGAATGTGTCATCTGGTCCAATCTGACGAAAATTACGGTTTTAGAGGATCGAGGCATTTTAAGCATTTTCATTATATCAAAATAGGCCACTTTGACTGCGTGCATCTTCTAAATCATAGCTATACGGGACGCTGGAAATCCGCACGCAAATTAAAGAATACTGTCTATGCACTTCAGCGACTTGTACGATGACGACAGGAAATCGTAAAAACTGGCGACAATGGTGGTACTTTACTGAAAATGGGGTATTTTCGAATGTTTCGCAAATTGCCAGAAAACGAAGCCTCGAGAGAAAAATGATCTGCACCATTGAAACCACAAATCTCGAGTCGGGCTTAAGCCAGAAGAATCCGTCCGGTCGAAATTTGAAAAAATTCAAATGTGGGGGTATTACCGTCTCTACGATTTGAAAACGACCATCTCCAAACGAATGCGAATTTTGCATTCCAGCTACGGGCGTTCCTGGGACCATACATTGAATGTCATCTGTCCAATTCGGACGAAAATTATGGTATTAGAGGATTTATACATTTTTAAGCATTCATTATTTCAAAATAGGCATATCTTACAGTGTGACTTAAACTATTAGCTATATTGACGCTGAAATCCGTACGTAAATTAAAGAATACTTTTGTCTATGCATTCTTAGCGACTTGTACATGACGACAGGAAATCGTAAAACTATGACAATGTAGGTGGCATTTTGGCTGAAAATGTATTTTTGAACGTTTTCGCAAATTGCCAGAAAGCGAAGCCTTCGGAGAGAAAATGACTGCACCATTGAAACTACGTTAAATTTCGAGTCAGGTGCTTAAGTCAGAAAGAATCCGTGTCCGGTCGAAATTTGAAAATTAATGGGGTATTATCAACTTTATGATTTGGAAAACGACTATATCTCCTAAATGAATGCGAATTTTGCATCTTCCAGTCACGGTGTCTCCTGGACCCGTGGGCTCAGAAATGTGTCATTCGTCCAATCTGACGAAAATTATGGTTTTAGAGGATTTATACATTTTAAGCATTTCTACTATTTCAAAATAGGGCCATCTGACTGCGTGCATTCTAAACTAGCTATACGATGCTGAAATCCGTACATAAATTCAAAGAATACTTATTCATGTACTTTCTTGAAGGACTTGGTATACATGACGACAGGAAATCGTAAAAACTGGGCGACAATGTAGGTGGCATTTGGCTGAAAATGGGGTATTTCGAATGTTTTCGCAATCGTCAGGAAACGAATGAGAGAAAAAATGACTGCACCATTGAAACCGCTGTTAAATTTCGAATCAGGGAGTTTAGCCAAAGAATCCGTGTCCGGTCGAAATTTAAAAATCAACATGGGGGTATTATCAATTTACGGATTTGGAAAACGACCATCTCCAAACGAATGCGAATTTGGCATTCTGAAGCCACGGGCGTTCCGACCAAGGGCTGTCAGAAAATGGTCATCTGTCCAATTCAATGAAATTATGGTTTTAGAGGACTTATACATTTTTAAGCATTTACTATTTCAAAATAGGCCATCTTGATCATGCATCCCAACCATTAGCTATAATGACGCTCGAAACTGCACGTAACCAAAGAATACTGTTCATGTAATTTTAAAGGACTGTACATGACGACAGGAAACTGAAAAAACCGCGACAATGTAGGTGGCATTTGGCCTGAAAAACGGGGTATTTTTGAACGTTTCAAAATCGCTGGTAAAACGAAGCTCCTGAGAGAAAATGACTCGCACCATTGAAAAACCGCCGTTAAATTTCCGAGTCAGGGTGTTTACTTTCAGAAGAATCCAAAACTGGTCGAAATTTGAAAATTAAACGTGGGGTATTATCAACTTTACGATTTGGAAAACGACCATATCTCCTAAATGACCGCGAATTTATTCTGTGTCATTGGCGTGTTCCTGACCGGCGGCCATCAGAAATGTACGTTCGTCCAATTGACGAAATTATGGTTTTAGAGGATCGTATATTTCTTACATTTACATTATTTCAAAATAGGCCATCTTGACTGCAGTGCATCTTCTAAACTATTAGCTATAATGACGCTGAAACCGCACGTAAATTCAAAGAAATACTTTGTCTATGCATTTTCAGCGACTTGTACATGACGATAGGAATCGTAAAACCGGTGACATAGGTGGCATTTGGCTGAAAATGGGGTATTTTTTGAATGTTTCGCAAATTGCCAGAAAACGAAGCTCGAGAGAAAAAATGACCTGCACGCATTGAAACTGCCGTTAAATTTCGAGTCGTGGAGCTTGCTTAAGAATCCAGTCCATCGAAATTTGAAAATCTAATGGGGTATTTATCAATCTTACGATTTGGAAAACGACTATATTCCAAAACGAATGCGAATTTTGCATTCAGCTACAAGGTTCCTGGACCAAGGGCATTAGAATGTGTCATCTGTCCACTGGATGAAAATTACGGTTTTAGAGGATTTATATATTTTTGCCATTTACATTATTTCAAAATAAAGCATCTTTGACTGCGCACTTAAACTATTAGCTATACGATTGAAATCCGCAATGTAAATTAAAGAATACTTTGTCTATGCATTTTGATGACTTCGTACATGACGACAGGAATCGTAAAAAACCGGCGATAATGGTGGTGGCATTTTGGCTGAAAATGGGGTATTTTGAATGTTTCGCAAACGCTGAAACGAAGCCTCCTCGAGAGAAAAAGATCCACCATTGAAACGCTGTTAAATTTGATTAGTTTGCTCATGAAGAATCCGTGTCCGGTCGAATTGAAAATTCAACGTGGGGGGTATTATCAACTTTTTTACGATTTGGAAACACGACCATATCTCCTAAACGAATGCGAATTTGCATTCTGAAGCCACGGGCGTTCCTGGACCATACATTGAATGTGTCATTCGTCCAATCTGACGAAAATTACGGTTTTAGAGGGATTATATATTTTTGCCATTTCATGCTCTAAAATAGGCCATCTTGATCATGCATCTTCTAAACTATTAGCTATATTGACGCTGAAACTGCACGTAAATTATTGTAGTGAATACTTTATTCATGCATTTCTCTTGAAGGATCTATATAATATCGACAGGAAATCGTAAAACCGGCGATAATGTAGGTGGCATTTTGCCTGAAAATGGGGCATTTTTGGAATGTTTTCGCAAATTCACAGAGTTGCTCTGAGAGAAATGACTCACCATTGAAACCGCCGTTAAATTTGAGTCAGAATGCTCATCTCAGAAGAATCCGTGTCCGTCGAAATTTGAAAATCAACGGGGGTATTATCAACTTTACGATTTGGAAAACGACTCATATCTCCCAACGAATGCGAATTTGGCATTCTAGTCACGTATGTGTTCCTGACCAAGGGCTCAGAAAATGTGTCATCTGTCCAATCTGACGAAAATTACGCGGTTTTTAGGGATTTATACATTTTAAGCATTTTCATTATTTCAAAATAGGCCATTTTTGATCGTGCATTTTCCCAAACTATTAAAATGACGCTGAAATCCGAACGAAAATTTAAAAGAATACTTTTTTTCATGCTTTTTTTAAGGGGGTAAAAAGACGGGACAGGAAACGAAAAAACCGGCAAATGTGGGTTTAATTTTTTGGAAAAGGGGTTTTTTAAATTTTTTTGAAAATTCCCGGGAAACAAGTTTGGGAGAAAAAAAGGATCACCATTGAAACCGAAATTCATCAGGGGTTTTTTAGAAGAATTGGTCCTTTGTTTAAAAATTTCAAGGGGGATTATCAACTTTTAACACAAAAAGACCATTCTAAACGAATGCGAATTTTGCTTTCCCCGGGCCAGGGGCGTTTTCCCCGACCCAATATCAGAATGTGGTCTTCCAATTGGGAAGAAAATTAGGTTTTTTGAGGATTTAATTTTAAGCATTTTCAATTATTTAAAAAATGGGGCCATTTTTGACTGGGGATCTTCAAAAACTATTGCTAAAAAGACGCGGGAAACCCCAAGAAATTAAAGAATATTTTTGTTTTGGCTTTTTTACCCCCCCTTGTACATGAGACAGGAAATCGAAAAAACCGACAATGAGGTGGATTACAAAAAAGGGTTTTTTTGAAGTTTCGCAAATCGCCAAAAAGGGGGAACCCTTGAGAAAAAAATGCCCTGCACCATTAAAACCGCCAAATTCGAGCCAGGGCTTGTTCAGAAGAATCCGGTCCCTGAAATTTAAAAAACAAAAGGGGGAAAACAATTTTAGGGAGGAAAACGACCTTTCCCCCAAACGAAGGGAATTTGCATTCCCCCAAGGGGCGGTTCCGGGAACCATTACCAGAATGTTCTTTCGTCCAATCAAAAAATTAATGGTTTTTAGGGGGATTTAAAATTTTTGCATTTCAATTTTTTCCCAAAAAAATCTTGACTGGGGCATTTTTTAAATTTATTAAATATACGACGCTGAAACCCCAAGTAAATTAAAGAATACTTTTTTCCCATTTTTTTAAGGACTTGAAAACATGAGACGGGAAACGAAAAAACCTATCCCTGGTGGTATTTCGGGAAAAGGGGGTTTTTTTGAATGTTTTCGCAAATTGCCAAAAAAGGGGGCCCTTTGGAGAAAAAAATGACTAAACCATTAAAACCGCCAAATTTCGAGTCAGGGTTTGTTTTCGAAAAACCCAAAAAGGGGAAATTTAAAATTCAAGGGGGGGAAAAAACTTACGTTTTGGGAAAACGACCAAAATCTCCAAACGAAGGGAAATTTTTGGGCTTTCGGGCCACGGGCTTGTTGGGGGACCAAAATTATAAAAAATGTGTTTTTCCCCAAATTGACGAAAATTACGGTTTTGGGGGTTTTATACATTTAAGCATTTCCCTATTTCAAAATAGGCCATTTTTGATGGGGCATTTTCTAAACTATTTAGCTATACGACGCTGAAACCCCAAAAAAAATTAAAGAATACTTTTTTTCATGTTTTTAAAATGACTTGTACATGAACGGGAAATTTGAAAAACCGGCGAAATGTAGGGGGAAACCCAAAAAGGGGGTTTTTTTTAAAATTTTTTAAAATTTGCCAAAAAAAGGGGTTTTGAGAGAAAAGACCGGGCACCATTAAAAACCGCCTTTAAAATTTTCCTGAGTCGGGGGTTTTTAGAAGAACCCAAAACCAAATGGAAATTTAAAAATCAAGGGGGAAAATTTTTAACTTTTAGGATTTAAAAAAACGACTCACCCCTAAACGAATGCGAATTTTTTTCCCAAGTTTAGGGCGGGGTTCCCCGGGACCAAGGGTTCAAAAATGTGTATTGGCCCCCCCCGAAAAAAATTAGGGGTTTTAGGGGGATTTATACTTTTTTAAGCATTTACTTTTTTAAAAATAGCCATTTTTGATTGCGGGGCACTTAAACCTTTTAAATATACGACGCTGAAATCCGCACGTAAAAAAAAATATTTTTGTCTATGATTTTTTTAGCGATCACAAAAGGGAAATCGTAAAAACTGGCGAAAAGGGGGGCTTTTCCCTTAAAATGGGTATTTTTTAAAATTTTTTCGCAAATCGAAAAACAACCCCCGGAGAAAAAAAATGCCCTAAACCATTGAAAGCCTTTAAAAATTTGAGTGGGGTTTGTTTCCAGAAGAATCCCCGGTGGGAAATTTTGAAAAATTAAAGGGGGGGAAATTATCAACTTTTAAGGGAAAACGCCCATATTTTCCAAACGAATGCACTTTGGCTTTCTGAAGCCACGGGGGGTTTTCCCCGGGAATTTGGGTACTTGGTAAAAATTTCTTGGCCCAAATTGACGAAAATTAGGTTTTTAGAGGGGATTTAAAACTTTTTTAAAGTTTTTTCATTATTTCAAAATAGGCCATCTTTGACTGCGTGCATTTCTAAACTATTAGCTAAAAAGACGTTGAAATTTAACAAATTAAAGAATATTTTGTCTATGCTTTTTTAAGGATTTGTAATGAGACGGGGAAATCAAAAATTGGCGACAATGTAGGTGGTTTTTTGCTGAAAATGGGTATTTTAAATTTTTCGCAATTGCGGGAAAACGAAGTTTAAGAAAAAAAACCCCCTGCACCATTAAAACCCCCTTTTAAAATTTTCCCGAGTAAATTTTTGTTTTCAGAAGAATCCGTGCCCCTCGAAATTTAAAAAAATTCAATGGGGGTATTATCAATTTTTTAAGGTTTTGGGAAAAACGACCATTTCCAAACGAATGCGAATTTTTATTCCAGCAGGGGTTTTCCCGGGGCCCAAACCATCGAAGTTTTCTGCCCAAACCGGGAAAAAATTTAGGGTTTTTTAGGGGGTTTTATACTTTTTAACATTTTCTTTTTTCAAAATGGGGCCTTTTTTGACTGCGTGCATTTTTAAACTATTAATACAATTTAAAACCAGAAATTAAAGAATACTTTTCTATCCCTTTTTTACGTTTTGAATAGACAGGAAATCGAAAAAACCCTTTTGACAATGTAGGTGGCTTTTTAAGAAAAGGGGGATTTTTTAAAAGTGCAAATGCCAAAAAACAAAGTTTCGGAGAAAAAAAATGACTGCACCATTAAAAACCAAATTTTCGAAAAGGTTTGTTTAAAGAACCGGCCCGGGCCAAAATTTAAAAACAAGGGGGTTTTCAACTTTTTTTGGGAAAAAAACGACCTTTCCCCCAAACGAATGCAATTTTTGGCTTTAAAAGCCACGGGCGTGTTCCCGGGCCCAAAGGGGGCCATAAAAAATGTTCATCGGGCCCAAAATTCGACAAAAATTAGGGTTTTTAGAGGATTTATACTTTTTTAAGCTTTTACTTTTTCCCAAAAATAGGCCATCTGACTGCGTAATCTTAAAACTATTAGCCATACGACGTTTTAAAACCGCCCCAAACCAAAGAAATTTTTTCATGATTTTTTAGGATTTGAAATGAGACGGGAAAATCAAAAACCCGGCAAAGTAGGTGGATTTTTAAAGGGGGTATTTTGAATTTTTTCAAATTGCCAAAAAACGAACCCTTGAGAAAAAATGACCTGCACCATTAAATTTGGCCCGAAATTGAGTCAGGGTTTTTTTCAGAAGAACCCGTGTCCGCTCGAAATTTAAAAATTAAAAGGGGGGGTTATAATTTTTAAGGTTTTGGGAAAACGACCATATCCCCCAAACGAATGCAAATTTTTGGGCTTTCTGAACCCAACGGGGGGTTCCCCAAAGGGCCCCAAATAAAAAAAAAATTCTTTCGGCCCAAACCCGGACAAAAAATTAGGGTTTTAGAGGGAATTTTTAAGCTTTTTTAATTATTTCAAAATGGGCCAATTTTGACTGGCATCTTCAAACATTAGCAAAAGACGCTAAAATCCACGTAAATTAAAGAAATTTTGTCGGGCTTTTTAAGGACGGCATGACGACGGGAAAATCGAAAAAACCCGGCGAAAAAGTGTAGGGGGTTTTTTGGCTAAAAATGGGGTATTTTTTGAATTTTTTCGCAAATTGCCAAGAAAACGAAGCCTGGGAGAGAAAAGCCCTGCACCATTAAAAACCCCCAAATTTGAGTCGGGGGTGCTTCCCAAAGAATCCGTGCCCGGGCCGGAAAAAAAAAATTCAACGGGGGGGTATTATAATTTTTAGGATTTGAAAAGACCATTTTCCCCTAAACGAATGCAAATTTTTGGGATTTGGTTAGGGGCGGGCCCAAAGGGGCTACCAAAAATGTGTCATCGGGCCCAATTTTGACAAAAAATTACTTTTAGGGGGATTTATCATTTTAAGAATTTCTTTTTTCCAAAAATAAAATTTTTGATGGGCATCTTCAAACTATTACCCAAAAGGACGTTGAAATCCGCACAAATTAAAGAATATTTTTTCATGCATTTTTTGCGTTTTAAAGACGACGGGAAAACGTAAAAACTGGGGAAAAAATGTGGGGCTTTTTCAAAAAATGGGTTTTTTTTGAAAAGCCGAAATTTGCCAGAAAACGAAGTGGGAGAAAAAAATGATCCCCAATTGAAAACCCCCAAATTCTCGAGGGGGGGCCCTTTTTTGAAGAACCGTCCGTCGAAATTTGAAAATCTAAATGGGGGGCATTATCAACTTTCGTTTTGGGAAAACGCCCTTTCCCCTCCTAAACAAAAGGGAATTTTTGGTATTCTTTTTACGGGCGGTTCCCGCCCCAAAATCAAAAAATGTGTCTTTCGCCCAAATTGACGAAAATTAGGTTTTTTAGGGGGTTTTAAACTTTTTTGCTTTTTCTATTTCAAAAAAGCATCTTGACGGTGCATTTCTAAACTAAAGGCCATCCCTTGAAACCTACGAAATTAAAGAATATTTTGTCTATATTTTTTTGGGATTTGTTTTCCGACGACGGGAAATCAAAAACCAAAAGTGGTGGCTTTTTGGCTGAAAAGGGGGTTTTTTTTGAAGTTTTCGCAAATTCCCAAAAAACAAACCCTGAGAAAAAATAATCCCCCATTAAAACCCGCCAAACCCCCGAGTCAGGGTTTTTTTTCAGAAGAAATCCGGGCCCCTCGAAATTTGCCCAAGGGGGGAATCAATTTTTTACGTTTTGGGAAAACGCCCAACCCTAAACGAAGGGAATTTTGGCTTTCCCAAGCCACGGGGCGTTCCCCCAAAGGGGGCTATCAAAAAAAAGGTTCTTTCGCCCAAACCTGACGAAAATTATTTTTTTTAGAGGTTTTTAACATTTTGGGCTTTTTCAATTATTTCAAAATAGGCCATCTTGACGGGCACTTCAAACCATTAGCTATACGACCCCAAAACCGGGAAACGAAATTGTTTTTTTGTTTTGGCATTTTTTCCGACCAAGCATGAGACAGGAAACGTAAAAACTGGCGAAATGTAGGGGGCTTTTTGGGGCTAAAAAAAGGGGTATTTTAAACGTTTTCGAAAATTGAAAACTTTTTTCGAGAGAAAATGACCTGCACCATTAAAAGGGGCCTTTAAAATTTAAAGTCGGGGGTTTGCTTTCGAAGAACCCTTTCCGGGCCGAAAAAAAATTTTTAATGGGGGAAATTATCAATTTCTTGAGGAAAAAACGCCCAAACCCAAACGAATGCGAATTTTGCACCCGAACCCCGGGCTTTTTCCCTGACCAACTATCAAAAAGGGTTTTTCTGTCCAATTGGGAATAAAAATTAGGGTTTTTTGGGGGTTTTAACTTTTTGGCATTTCTTTTTCCCAAAATGGGCCCTTTTATCGTGAATTTAAACTATTACCCAAACACGCTAAAACCCGGGTATAAATTAAAGAAAAATTTTTATTTTTTTAGGGGACTTACATGACGACGGGAAATCGAAAAACCCGGGCAATGTAGGGGGATTTTTGAAAAAAATTTAATGTTTCAAATTGGGGGAAAGGTTTGGGGGAAAAAAAATGCCCCAAACCATTAAAAACCCCCGTTAAATTTTTGAGTCAGGCTTCTTTTCGGGAAGAATCCCCCCCTTTAAATTTTGAAAACCAAGGGGGGGTATTATAACTTTGGATTTAAAACGACCTTTCCTCCAAACGAATGCAAATTTTTGGCATTCAAAGAAAGGGGCTTTTCCCGGGAACCGCATTGAATGTGTCATCGGTCCACCGGGACGAAAAACGGTTTTAGGGATTTACTTTTTAACCATTTTTTTTTTCAAAAAAACCTTTGACTGGTAAATTTAAACCTTTGAGCCCTTTGAAATCCGAACAAATTAATACTTTTTCCCTTTACTTCAGCGTTTTGTAATGACGACGGGAAAATTAAAAACCCGGGAAAGGGTATTTTGGCTAAAAATTTTTTAATTTTTCAAACCAAAAAAACAAACGAAAAAATGACCACCATTGAAAGGAAAAATTTTTGAGCCAGGGTGTTTTTCAAAGAACCCGGGTCCTAAAATTTTAAAAAACTGGGGGGCTTATCAATTTTACTTTTTGGAAAACGACAAATTTTCCCCAAACGAATGCAAATTTTTGGGACTTGAACCCACGGGGTTCGGACCAAAAATTTCAAAAATGTCATCGGGCCCAAATTGACAAAAAATTAGGGTTTTTAGAGGATTTTTTTTAACATTTAAATTATTTAAAAAATAGCCATTTTTGACTGGGGCATCTTCAAACTATTAGCTATAGACGCGGGAAACTGCAGAAAAAAAGAATACTTTGTCTATGCATTTCAGGACTTGGTTAATGAAAAGGAAGGGAAAAAACCGGCGATAAAGGGTTGATTTTGGCGGGAAAGGGGGTTTTTTTTTGAATTTTTTTTAAAATTTCAAAAAACGAACCCTGAGAGAAATGACCTGCACCTTTAAAAACCGCCAAACCTATAGGCCTTCAAGAATCCGTGCCCCTCAAAATTTTAAAAACCAAGGGGGGGTTTTATAAATTTTTCGATTTGGAAAAGGCCCTTTTCTCCAAACGAATGCGAATTTTGGCATTCTAGTTAGGGGCCGTTCCCCCAAACACTTAAAATGTGCCATTGCCCAAATTCGGACAAAAAATTAGGTTTTAGAGGGATAAATTTTTAAGCATTTTCATTATTTAAAAAATGGGCCCATTTTTAATTGCGTGATTTTTTAAACTTTTAAGCTAAGACGTTGAAATCCGAAAGAAAATTTTGGAATATTTTTGTCTATGCATTTTCTTAGCGACTTGTACATGACAAAGGGAAAACGAAAAAACCAAGAAAATTGGGGGATTTCCAAAAAGGGGTTTTTTTAAATGTTTTCGAAATTCCCGAAAAGAAGCTCTGAGAGAAAAAAACCTGACCATTAAAACCCGCTAAAATTTTCCGAGTCAGGGGTTTTGTTTTGAAGAACCCGTGCCCGGGTCAAAATTTAAAAAAACCAATGGGGGGGGTTTTATCAACTTACAAATTTGGGAAAACGCCCAATTCCAAAGAAGCAAATTTTTGGCATCTGGCCCCCGGGGTGTTCCGGGCCCAAAGGGGCCACAAAAAATGCTATTGTCCAATCTGACAAAAATTGGGTTTTAGAGGGATTTAACTTTTTTAACTTTTTTTCAAAATAGGCCATTTTTGACGGCATTTTTAAAACTATTAGCTATAATAAAACCTAAATGAAAAATTAAAGAATACTTTGTTATGATTTTCTTGGATTTGTACTGACGACGGGAAAATCAAAAAAACTGGCGAAAGGGTGGGTGGCTTTTTGGCCTAAAAATGGGGTATTTTTTGAATTTTTTAAAAGTTGGAAAACAAACCCTCGGAGAAAAAGACCCGAAACCATTAAAAACCCCCAAATTGAGTCGGGGTGCTTGTTTTAAAAAATCCGTGCCGGTAAAATTTAAAGGGGGGGGATTATAATTTTAAGGAGGAAAACCCCCTTTTCCCCTAAAGAAGGGGGAATTTTTGGGCATTCGGTTTGGGCGTGTTCCGGGACCAACTTTTAGAATGTTTTTCCCCAAATTGACAAAAATTTAAAGGTTTTTTAGAGGATTTATACTTTTTTGGCTTTTTCATTATTTAAAAAATGGGTTTATTTTTTGACGGGGCATCTTCAAAAACTATTACATAGATTGAAACCGCACGAAAAAAAGAACTTTTTCATGCTTTTCCCAAGGGACGGTACATGACGACAGGAAATCAAAAACCCGGTTATTGTAGGTGGTTTTTTAAGAAAGGGGGTTTTTTTAATTTTTTTAAAACAAAACAAGTTTGGGAGAAAAAATTAACCACCATTAAAACCCGCCAAATTTCCCGGGTCGGGGTTGTTTTGGGGGAAGAACCCAAAAGGTCGAAATTTAAAACCAATGGGGGGGTATAAACTTTAGTTTTGGGAAAAAAAATATATTCCAAACGAATGCGAATTTTGGCTTTCCCAAGCCAGGGGCGTGTTGGGGGCCCCAAGGGTCAAAAAATGTGTCATTTCCAATTGACAAAAAAATTACGGTTTGGGGGAGGGATTTTATTTTTTGGGCCATTTTAATTTTTCAAAATGGGCCATTTTGACTGGCATTTCTAAACTATTAGCCATACGACGCTAAAATCCGAAATTAAAGAATACTTTTTTCATGATTTCCCAGTTTGACATGACAAAGGGAAAAAAAACCCGGGATACGTAGGGGGGTTTTTTGGCTAAAAAGGGGGTTTTTTGGGAATTTTCGAAAATTGGAAAAGGGTTTCGAGAAAAAAATGAAAAAAAACCAAAAACCCCAAATTTCGAGTCGGCTTTTTTTAGAAGAATCCGGCCCGGGCTCAAAATTTTAAAAAATCAAAGGGGGGAAATTATCAATTTTACGATTTAAAAACGACCAACCCCAAAACGAATGCAAATTTTTGGCTTTCCCAACCCAAGGGGGGTTTTCCCCGACCAAGGGTTACCAGAATGGCCTTTCGCCCAAATTTTGACAAAAATTTAAGGGTTTTTAGAGGATTTAAAATTTTTAATTTTCAATTATTTAAAAAATGGGCCACTTGACGGGTGCACCTTCAAACCTTTAACCCATACGACGCTGAAATCCGCACGTAAATTAAAGAATATTTTTGTCTATCTTTCCCAGCGACGAGAGACGGGAAATCGTAAAAAAACGGGCAAAAATTGGTTTTAAAAAATGGGTTTTTTTTTTATTTTTTTCGAAAATTGCCAAAAAAACGAAGCCTCGAGAAAAAAAAATGCCCTCCACCATTGAAACCTTTAAAATTTTCCGAGTCAGGGGCTTCTTTAAAGAACTGGCCCGGGTCAAAATTTTAAAAAAACCCAAACGGGGGGGGGAAATTATCAATTTTTAGATTTGGAAAACGCCCAATTCCAAACGAATGGGGAATTTTAAACCAAAGCCCCCGGGGTTCCTGACCGGGCTTTTAAAAATGTGTCTTTGGGGGTCCAATTAAACAAAAAATTACGGTTTTGAGGTTTTATACTTTTTGGGCATTTTTTTTTTAAAAAAAACCCATTTTTAATCCCACTTAAACTATTACCCAAAAGACGCTGAAACCCCAATGTAAAAAGAATACTTTGTTTTGGGTATTTCAGGACTTGTAAGGAGACGGGAAACAAAAACCCGGGCGAAATGAGGGGATTTCTTGGAAAAAAATTTTTTTTTAAAATTTTTTTTAAATTTTGGGGAAAACTTTTTGGAGAAAAAAATGACTGAACCAAAAAAAAACCCGCCTTTAAAATTTTCCGAGTCAGGGTTTGCTTGGAAAACCTGCCCCTTTAAATTTTAAAAAAACAAGGGGGAAACAACTTTCGTTTTAAAAACGCCCAATCTCCTAAAGGGGAAGGGAACGGCATTGGTTAGGGGCTTTCCGGGACCAACATTGAATGTCATCTGCCCAAACCTGACAAAAATTTGGTTTTTAGGGGGGTTTTAAATTTTGCATTTTTTATTTAAATGGGGCCTTTTTTGATCTTGCATTTCTAAACTATTTTTTTTGAGCTGAAATCCGAAGTAAATTAAAGAATATTTTGTTATGTTTTTTAGCGACTTGTACATGATGAAAGGAAATCAAAATCAGAAAACAGGTAAATCAGAAATTTTTTGAATGTTTAAATTCCCAAAGAAGCTGGAAAAAATTTTGGCACCATTAAAACCCGAAACCCCCTTTCTTCTTTTAAAAAAGGGTCTAAAAAAACCCAAAAATTAAAAAGGGGGTTTTTATCATTTACATTTAAAAAGACCATATCTCCAAAGAATGGGAATTTCATTCTTTGTTTTGGGGTTCCGGGCCCAATCATAAAAATGTCCCATTTTCCCAAATTGGAAAAAATTGGAGGGTTTTTAAAGGGATTTATATTTTTTAAGCTTTTTATTATTTCAAAATGGGCCATTTTTGACGCGCATCTTCAAAACCATTATTAAAAGACGCTAAAACTGAAAGAAATTAAAGAATACTTTTGTCTATGATTTCTTTGCGACTTTACAATTTGGGAAACAAAATTTGGGACAAAGTGGATTTTGGCGGGAAATGGGGTATTTTTTGAATGTTTCTGAAAATTGAAAAAAGCCTGGGAGAAAAACTGCCCCAATTGAAAGGGTTAAAAATTAAATCGGGGTTTGGGTTTAAAGAATCCCCTTGAAATTTAAAAATTTCAAAGGGGGGGTAATATTTTTAGATTTGGAAAACGCCCTTTTCTCCAAACGAATGCGAATTTGGCATTTAAGAAAACCGTGTTCCTGCCCCGGGGTCCGAATGGCCACTGCCCAAATTGACAAAAATTTAGGGTTTTTTAGGGGAAATTTAACTTTTTTAAGCATTTTCTTTTTATTTCAAAATGGGCTATCTTGACGGGTGATCTTCAAAATTCATTATACGACGCTGAAATCCGACGAAAATTTTGGAATACTTTTGTCATGCTTTTTAGCGTTTGTAAATGACGACAGGAAATGAAAAAAAGGGAAAATGTAGGGATTTTTGAAAAGGGGTATTTTTTAATGTTTTGAAAACCGGGAAAAGGGAAGTTCGAGAAAATGACCGCCCCAGAAACCCCCAAAATTTGAGCCGGGTGCTTAAGAAGAATCCGGTCCCTCAAAATTTAAAAAAATTAAAGGGGGGGTTTTAAAATTTTTACGTTTTGGGAAAACGACCATTTAAAACGAATGCGAATTTTGGCACCCCAAGAGGGGCGGGGTTCCCCGGGCCCAAAGGGGCCCAAAAAAGGGCCCATTTCCCAAACCGGGACGAAAATTATTTTTGAGGTTAAAATTTTGGGCTTTTTAATTTTTTTCAAAATGGGCTATCTTGACTCCCAAATTTTAACCCATTAGCTATACGAGGGGAAACCCAAATGAAAAATTAAAGAATACTTTTCATGCTTTTCCTTAGCGAAAAAGGGGGAGACAGGAAATTAAAAAACCAAATTTAAAGGTGGTAGGCTGAAAAGGGGATTAAATGTTTTCGCAAATTCCCAAAAAACGAAGCCCGAGAGAAAATGCCCTGCACCTTTGAAACCCCCTTAAAATTTCAAATCAGGGTTGTTAAGAACCGTGTCCGCCAAAAATTTTGAAAACGGGGGGGGTTTTTATAAATTTTTAAGTTTTGGGAAAACGCCCAATTCCTAAAGAAGGGAATTTTGGGATTCTACCCAGGGCGTGTTCCGGGGCCCTGGCATCAAAAAATCCCTTTCGCCCAAACCTGACAAAAATTGGTTTTGAGGAATCTTTTTTAAGCATTTCTTACCAAAAATTTGGAATTTACGGGTGCATCTTCTAAATTTTTGAAGGACGCTAAAATCCGCACAAATTAAAAACTTTCATGCATTTCAGCGATTTGTAAGGAGACGGGAAACAAAAAACCCACAAATGTAGGTGGCATTTTGGCTAAAAATTTTTTTTGGGAATGTTTTCGAAAATTTGGGGAAAAGGGCCTGGAGAAAAATGACCGCCCCCATTAAAACTCCCAAAGAAATTTTAAAAACGGGGCTTGTTTGAAAGAACCTGTCCTTTTTTGAAATTTAAAAAATTGGGGTTGGGTATTATAAATTTTTACGTTTTGGGAAAACGCCCCATATCTCCCTAAACGAATGCAAATTTTTGGCATTCTAAGCCACGGGGGGTTCCCGGGACCATAAATCAAAAAATGTGTCATTGTCCAGGGGACAAAAATTAGGTTTTAGGGGTTTTTACACGGCTTTTTCATTATTTCAAAATAGGCCATTTTTGACTGGGGCACCCAAATTTCATTACCCGACGCTGAAATCCGTAAAATTAAAGAATACTTTGTTCATGATTTTAAAAGGACTTGTCAGACGACGGGAAATGGGAAAAAACCGGCGAAATGTAGGGGGGCTTTTTGGCCGGGAAATGGGGTTTTTTTTAAGGGTTTTAAATTGCCAAAAAAGGGGGTTTTCTGGAGAAAAAAGGGACTCCCTTTTAAAACCCAAACCAATTTTCCCCTGAGTAAAAGGGCTATTTGAAGAACCCAAAACCGGTCGAAATTTAAAAAATTCAAGGGGGGTATTATCAATTTTCGTTTTGGGAAAACGCCCAAATTCCAAACGAATAATTTTGATTCAAAACCCAAGGGCGGTTCCAATTTCGGTGTCGGGAATGTGGTTTTTGGTCCAATTGAGAAAATTAGGGTTTTGGGGGGGATTTATTTTTGCATTTTATTATTTCAAAATGGGGCCATTTTGACGGGTGCATTTCTAAACTATTAGCTATACGACGTTAAAAATCCAAAAATTTAAAAAGAATATTTTTTGTCTATGAAACTTTTAAAAGGACTTGTACATGACGACAGGAACGTAAAAACTCGAAATGTAGGTGGCATTTGGCTAAAAAGGGGTTTTTTTTAAAAATTTTTTGAAAATCCAGAAACAACCCGGGAGAGAAAATGCCCTAAAATTTAAAACGGTTTTAAATTTCCCCGAGTCGGGGCTTGCTTTGGGAAGAACCCGGCCCCTTGAAAAAAAATTTAAAAAGGGGGGTTTTAAAACTTTTACGTTTTAAAAAAAATTCCCCTTTTCCCCAAAACGAAGGGGGAATTTTTGGGCATTCACCAACGGGCGGGGTTCCCGGGGACCGGGCTATCAAAAATGTGTCATTGCCCAAACCCGAGAAAAAAAGGGTTTTAGAGGATTTATACATTTTTAAGCATTTCATTATTTAAAAAATGGGCCTTTTTTTTTGGGACTGGCATTTTTAAAACCTTTTAGCTATAGAGGGGAAACCGACGTAAATTAAAAGAATACTTTTTATGCTTTTTTTAGCATTTGAACATGAGACGGGAAAACCAAAAACTGGCGAAATGTAGGTGGTTTTTTTAAAAAAAAGGGGATTTTAATTTTTTCGCAAACCCCCGGGAAAAAAAGTTTCCTGGGAGGGGAAAATACCATTAAAAGGGGGTTAAAATTTTGGCGGGGAGCTTTTTTAGAAGAACCCGTGCCCGGCCAAAATTTAAAAATTTCAAATGGGGGTATTATCAATTTTCGTTTTGGGAAAAAAACGACCATATCTCCAAACAAGCAAATTTTTGGGCTTTCGGGGCCCAGGGGCGTTTCCTTTTAAATAAACACAAAAATGTTTTACTGTCCAATTGGGACAAAAATTTTAGGTTTTAGGGGAAATTTATACTTTTTTAAGCTTTTTCATTATTTCAAAATACCCATCTTTGACTGGTGATTTTTAAACTATTATACGATTGAAACTGAAAGTAAATTAAAGAATACTTTGTCTATGCTTTTCCTTAGTTAATTTGTAAATGAGACGGGAAACAAAAATGGCGAAATTTAGGGGGTTTTTTCCCTAAAAAGGGGTTTTTTTTTGAATTTTTTTGCAAATTGCCAAAAAAAACGAAGTTTCGAGAAAAAAAATGACCCGTACCATTGAAATTTGGGCAAATTTCCCTTGAGTCGGGGTTTTATTTAGAAGAATCCCCGGGTTCAAAAATTTTGGGAAAACCAACGGGGGTAAACCCCCCTTAGAGGAAAAGGGACTATCTCCAAAGAAGGGAAATTTGGGCTTTCCCAGAAAGGGGGGCCCGGGACCAAATTCTGGGAATGTTCCCCCGTCCAATTGGACGTTGGTTTTTTGAGGGATTTATACATTTTTAAGCATTTTTCCCCTTTAAAATGGGCCACCTTTGATCGTGACTTCTAAACAAAGCTATACGACGTTAAAACTAAAAAATTAAAGAATACTTTTTTCATCTTTTTTAGGACTTGTACAGACGACAAAAATCGTAAAAACCGGAAAAATGGGGCATTTTTGAAAATGGGGTTTTTTTGAAGTTTCGAAAGTTGGGAAAACAAGCTGGGAGAAAAAATGCCCCGCACCATTAAACCGTTTAAATTTCAAATCGGGGAGTTTGTTTAAAGAATCCGTGCCCGGGTCAAAAATTTTGAAAAATTAAAGGGGGGATTATAAATTTTACGTTTTGGGAAAAACCCGACCTTTCTCCTAAACGAAGGGAATTTGGCACCCCCCAGCCACGGGGGGTTTTCCGGGACCAAGGGCTATAAAAATGTCCTTTCCCCAAATTTCGGACAAAAATTAGGTTTTTTAGGGGGATTTTTACTTTTGCATTTTCATTATTTCAAAATGGGCCTTTTTGATCAGGGCATCTTCAAAAACTATTACTTAGACGTTTGAAATCCGACGTAAATTAAAGAATACTTTGTCTATGATTTAGCGACTTGTACATGAGACGGGGAAATCAAAACCGGCGACAATGTGGGGCCTTTTTGGAAAAGGGTTTTTTAAGGTTTTAAAATTCCAGAAAACGAAGCCGGAGAAAAAAATGCCCTTAAACCCATTAAAAACCCTTTTAAAATTTTTAAATCAGGGGTTTTTCAGAAGAATCCCCCGGGTCAAAACAAAAAACCCAACTGGGGGTTTAAATAACTTTACGTTTTGGGAAAACGACCATATCTCCTAAACGAATGCAAATTTTGGGCTTTCCCCAGTTTCCGGCGGTTCCGGGACCAAGGTTATCAAAAAATGGGGCCTTTCCCCAAATTTCGACAAAAATTGGGGTTTAGGGGGAAAACTTTTCATTTCATTTTTTAAAAAAAAGGCCATTTTTTGACGGGCATCTTCTAAACTATTAGCCATAATGATTAAAAATCCAGAAAGTAAATATTTTTGTCTATGATTTCTCTTGGGGACTTGAACATGACGACAGGAAATAAAAAAAACCGGCGACAAGGGTGGGGGATTTAAAAAAAGGGGTTTTTTTTAAAAGCCAAATTGCCAGAAAACGAACCCTTGGAGAGAAAAAAAAAAAATTTTAAAAACCCCAAAATTTGAGTAAAAGGGCGGTTTAAAGAACTGTTGGTCAAAATTTTAAAAATCTAACGGGGGGTTTTATCTTTTTTTCGATTTGGAAACACCAATTCCCAAACGAAGGGAATTTTGGCATTCTCCCAGGGGCGTTTCCGGACCCGGCCATCAGAATGTGTCATTCGTCCAATTGACGAAAATTACGGTTTTGAGGGATTTATATTTTTAAGCATTTTCATTTTTTCAAAATAAGGCCATTTTGACTGCGATCTTCTAAACTTAAAAGCTATAGGACGCTAAAACCCACGTAAATTAAAAATACTTTTGGTTTTTTCTTTAAGGACTTGAAAGGGGGACGACAGGAATCGAAAAAACCGCGACAATGGTGGTTTTTGGGGCTGAAAGGGGGTTTTGAATGCCAAAATTTCAAAAACAAGTAAAAAAATTGATCCATTAAAAAACCCTTTAAATTTTTCGAGTCAGGGTGCTTGTTTGAAGAACCCTTTTCCTAAATTTTGAAAATTCAACGGGGGGTATTATCAATTTTGTTTTGGGAAAACGACCGGCCTCCAAACAAATTTAAACCCTTTCCCGCCACGGGGGGCCCCGGGACCAACTTTTAAAAAATGTCTTTTTCCCCAACCTGACAAAATTTAATTTTTAAAATTTATACTTTTTTGGGTTTTTTCATTATTTAAAAAATACCATTTTTGACTGCGCATCTTCAAAACCTTTACTATGACGCTGAAATCCGTTAAAAAAGAAACTTTTTCATGCTTTTCCCCTTAGCGTTTTGGTTACAGACGGGAAAATAAAAAAAACGGCGAAAAATTAAAGGTGGCATTTTTGAAAAGGGGGTTTTTTAAACGTTTTTGAAAATCCAGAAAACAAAATTGAGAAAAAATGACCCAAAACCATTGAAACCCCCGTTAAACCCCCGAGTCAGGGTTTGCTTTCAAAAAATCCGTGCCCGGGTCGAAATTTGAAAATTAAAAGGGGGTATTATCAATTTTTACGATTTGGAAAACGAAATCCCCTTTAAAGAACAATTTTGGGCTTTCCCAACCCACGGGCGTTTCCCCGACCTTTCTATCAAAAAATTGTCTTTGGGGGTCCAATTGACAAAAATTTTACCTTTTTTGGGGAGTTTTAATTTTTTGCTTTTTCTTTTTTTCAAAATACTTAATTTTTGACTCCCATCTTCAAACAAAAAAACTATACGACGCTGAAATCCGAAATGTAAAAAAAGTATTTTTGTCTATGCATTTCTTAGGATTTTAACGAGACGGGAAAATCAAAAACGGGCGAAAAGAGGTTTTTTGGTAAAAAGGGGGTTTTTTAAAAATGCCGCAAATCCCAAAAATTTTTCAGAAAAAAATGACTAAAATCAATTGAAACCCCCAAATTTGAGCGGGTTTGCTTTCAGAAGAATCCGTGTCCGGTGAAATTTGAAAATTCCCCGGGGGATTATCTTTTTTTACGTTTGGAAAAACGCCCACATTCCAAACAATTTAAAATTTTGGCTTTCCAGCCAGGGGCGTTCCGGGGCCCAAAGGGGCATCAAAAAATGTGTCACCCCCCAAATCTGACAAAAATTTAAATGGTTTTTAGGGGGGTTTTAATTTTAAGTTTTTCTTATTTAAAAAATACCATTTTTTGACCGGGGTGCATTTCAAAACCATTAGCAACACGCTGAAATATAGGCCATCTTGACTGCGTGCATCTTCTAAACTATTAGCTATAATGACGCTGAAATCCGCAATGCAAATTCAGTAAATACTTCGCCTATGCATTTCTCTGAAGGACTTGTACATGACGACAGGAAATCGTAAAACCGGGCGACAATGTAGGTGGCATTTTGGCTGAAAATGGGTATTTTTTGAATGTTTTCGCAAATTGGCTAGAAAACGAAGCCTCGGAGAGAAAAAATGACCTGCAATTCATTGAAACCGCCGTTAAATTTCCTCGAGTCAGGGGTGCTTGCTTCAGAAGAATCCGTGTCCGGTCGAAACCTGAAAAATTCAACGTGGGGGTATTATCAACTTTACGATTTGGAAAATCAATCACATTCCAAACGAATGCGAATTTTGCACCTGGAAGCCACGGGCGTTCCGGGACCAAGGGCTATCAGAAAATGTGTCATCTGTCCATCTGACGAAAAATTACGGTTTTTAGAGGATTTATACATTTTAAGCATTTTAATTATTTCCAAAAATAGGCCATCTTTGACTGCGTGCATCTTCTAAATTATTAGGGCTATGTTGACGCTGGAAATCCGCATGTAATGAAAAGAATACTTTGTCTATGCATTTTAAAGGACTTGTACATGACGACAGGAAATTCGTAAAACCAAGGATAGTCGTGTGGTGGCATTTTAATGAAATGGTATTTTTTGAATGTTTTCGCAAATTGCCAGAGAAGCCTCGAGAGAAAATGACCTGCACCATTGAAAACCGCCGTTAAATTTCGAGTCAGGGTGCTTGCTTTCAGAAGAATCCGTGTCCGGTCGAATTTGAAAATTCAACGGGGGTATTATCAACTTTACGATTTGGAAAAACGACCATCTCCTTAATGAATGCGATATATTTGTACCTAGCCACGGGCGTGTTCCGGACCAAGGGCTATCAGAATGTGTCATCTGGTCCAATTCGACGAAAATTACGCATACTTAGAGGATTTATACATTTTAAGCATTTCCTCATTATTTCAAAATAGGCCATCTTGACTGGGTGCATCTTCTAAACTATTAGCTATACGACGCTGAAATCCGCACGTAAATTAAAGAATACTTTGTTCATGCATTTCTTAGCGACTTGTACATGACGACAGGAAATCGTAAAACCGGCGACAATGTAGGTGGCATTTCGGCCGGAAATGGTATTTTTGAATAAGCTGCAAATTGCCAGAAAAAACGAAGCCTCGAGAGAAAAAAAATGACCTGCACCATTGAAACCGCTGCTAAATTTTGAGCTGCGCTTGCTTTCAGAAGAATCCGTGTCCGGTCGAAATTTGAAAAATTCCAACGTGGGGGTAATATCAACTTTACGATTTCGAAAACGACGATATCTCCTAAACGAATGCGAATTTTGCATTCTAGCCACGCGGTTCCTGACCAAGGGGCTACTGTGAATGTGTCATTTCGTCCAATTCGGACGAAAATTACGGTTTTAGAGGGATTTATACATTTAAGCATTTCTACTATTTCAAAATAGGCATCTTTGACTGCGTGCATCTTCTAAAACTATTAGCTTATAATGACGCTGAAATCCGCACGTAAATTCAAAGAATACTTTTTGTCTATGCATTTCTCTTAGCGACTTGTACATGACGACAGGAAATCGTAAAAAATCCATACGTAGGTGGCATTTTGGCTGAAAATGGGTATTTTTTTGAACAAGTTTTCGCAAATTGCCAGAAAACGAAGCCTCGAGAGAAAATGACCTGCACCATTAGTTCGTTAAATTTGAGTCAGGGTGCTTGCTCAGAAGAATCCAGTCCGCTCGAAATTTGAAAATTCAACGTGGGGTATTATCAACTTTTACGATTTGGAAAAAACGACCATATCTCCTAAACGAATGCGAATTTTGGCATTCTGAAGCCACGGGCGTGTTCCCGGGACCAAGGGCTATCAGAAAATGTGTCATTCGTCCAATTCGGACGAAAATTACGGTTTTTAGAGGGATTTATACATTTTTAAGCATTTTCATTATTTCCAAAAAATAGGCCATCTTGACTGCGTGCATCTTCTAACTATTAGCTATACGACGTTGGAAATCCGCACGTAAATTCAAAGAATACTTTGTCTATGCATTTTGAAGGACTTGTACATGACGACAGGAAATCGTAAAAACTGATACAATAGGTGGTGCATTTCGAAAATGGGGTATTTTTTGAATGTTTTCGCAAATTCGCCAGAGCGAAGCCTCGAGAGAAAAATGACTCGTACCCATTGAAAACCGCCGTTAAATTTCGAGTCAGGTGCTTGCTTGTAGAACCGTGTCCGGTCAGAAATTTGAAAATTCAACGTGGGGGGGCATTATCAACTTTTACGATTTGGAAAAACGACCATATCTCCTTAACGAATGCGATATTTGGCATTCTGAAGCCACTGCGTGTTCCCGGGACCAAGGGCTATCAGAAAATGTGTCATTCGTCCAATTCGGACGAAAATTACGGTTTTTAGAGGGATTTATACATTTTAAGCATTTTCATTATTTCAAAAATAGGCCATCTTTGACTGCGTGCATCTTCTAAACTATTAGCCATACGACGCTGAAATCCGTAATGTAAATTAAAGAATACTTTGTCTATGCATTTTTTAGCGGACTTGGTACATGACGACAGGAAATCGTAAAAACTGGCGACAATGTAGGTGGTATTTGCCTGAAAATGGGTATTTTGAATGTTTCGCAAATTGCCAGAAAACAAGCCTCGAGAGAAAAAATGACTCAAAATTCATTGAAACCGCCGTTAAATTTTGAGTCAGGGTGCTTGCTTTCAGAAGAATCCGTGTCCGGTCGAAATTTGAAATATTCAACGTGGGGGGGTGTTATCAACTTTTACGATTTGGAAAAACGACCATATCTCCTAAACGAATGCGAATTTTGGCATTCTGAAGCCACGGGCGTGTTCCCGGGACCAAGGGCTATCAGAAAATGTGTCATTCGTCCAATTCGGACGAAAATTACGGTTTTTAGAGGGATTTATACATTTTAAGCATTTTCATTTTTCAAAATAGGCCATCTTTGACTGCGTGCATCTTCTAAACTATTAGCTATACGACGCTGAAATCCGCACGTAAATTAAAGAATACTTTTGTCTATGCATTTCTCTTAGCGACTTGTACATGACGACAGGAAATCGTAAAAAAACCGGCGACAATGTAGGTGGCATTTTGCCTGAAAATGGGGTATTTTTTGAATGTTTTCGCAAATTGCCAGAAAACGAAGCCTCGGAGAGAAAATGACCTGCACTTCATTGAAACCGCCGTTAAATTTCGAGTCAGGGTGCTTGCTTTCAGAAGAATCCGTGTCCGCTCGAAATTTGAAAAATTCAACGTGGGGGGGTATTATCAACTTTTACGATTTGGAAAACGACCATATCTCCTAAACGAATGCGAATTTTGCATTCTGGCACGGCGTGTTCCGGGACCAAGGGCTCATGAAATGTGTCATTCGTCCACCCGACGAAAATTACGGTTTTAGAGGGATTTACATTTTTAAGCATTTTCATTATTTCAATACATCTTATCGCATCTTTAACATTAGCAAAGACGCTGAACCCACGTAAATTAAAGAATACTTTGTCTTTTTTGG
>CAXIVR010000002.1:165573013-165641670 GCA_964035755.1 Teleogryllus oceanicus | reverse complement strand
CCGGGACAATGTAGGTGGCATTTGGCTGAAAAGGGGGTATTTTTGAATTTTTTCGAAAATTTGGAAACGAACCCCGAGAGAAAATGACTGCACCATTGAAAGCAAATTTTTCGAGTCAGGGTGTTTCAGAAGAACCCGTGCCCGCTGAAATTTAAAAATTAAAGGGGGGGGGTATTATCAACTTTTACGATTTGAAAAGACTATTCCAAACGAATAAATTTTCATTCCACCAGGGGGCGTTTCCTGAAAGGGCTATAAAAAAGGCATCTGTCCAGGGACGAAAAAGGTTTTGAGGATTTATAATTTTGCTTTTTCTTATTTCAAAATAGGCCATTTTGACTGGGGATTTTTAAACATTAGCTATACGACGCTAAAATGCAGAAATTAAAGAATACTTTTGTCTATGCTTTTCTCTTGCGACTTGACATGCCGACAGGAAATCGTAAAAAAACCGGCGACAATGTAGGTGGCATTTTGGCTGAAAATGGGGTATTTTTTGAATGTTTCGACAATTGCAGAAAACGAAGCCTCGGAGAGAAAATGCCCTGCACCATTGAAACCGCCGTTAAATTTCGAGTCAGGGGCTTGCTTTGTGAAGAATCCGTGTCCGCTCGAAATTTGAAAATTCAACGTGGGGGTATTATCAACTTTACGATTTGGAAAACGACCATATCTCCTAAACGAATGCGACTTTGCATTCTGAAGCTACGGTGTTCCTGGACCATGGGCTATCAGAATAAAAAGCCATTCGTCCAATTCGGACGAAAATTACGGTTTTTGAGGATTTATACATTTTTACATTTTATTATTTCAAAAATAGGCCATCTTTGATCATGCATCTTCTAAACTATTAGCTATATTGACGCTGAAATCCGCACGTAAATTAAAGAATACTTTTGTCTATGCATTTCTTATAGCGACTTGTACATGACGACAGGAAATCGTAAAACCATGACAATGTAGGTGGTATTCGGCTGAAATGGGTATTTTTGAATGTTTGCAAATTGCCAGAAACGAAGCCCTCGGAGAGAAATGACCTGCACCATTGAAACCGCTGCTAAATTTCCGAGTCAGGGAGCTTGCTTTCAGAAGAATCCGTGTCTGCCTGAAATTTGAAAATCTAATGTGGGGGGGTATTATCAACTTTCACGATTTGAAAAACCGGCCTTATCTCCTAAACGAATGCGAATTTTGGCATTCTAAAGCCCCGGGCGTTCCTGACCAAGGGGCTATCAGAAATGTGTCATTCGGTCCAATCTGGACGAAAATTACGGTTTTAGAGGATTTATACATTTTTAAGCATTTTCATTATTTCCAAAATAGGCCATCTCGACTGCGTGCGCATCTTCTAAACTATTAGCTTACGACGCTGAAATCCGCACGTAAATTAAAGAATACTTGTCTATGCATTTCCTCTTAGCGGTCTTGTACATGATGACAGAAATCGTAAAAACCGTCGACAATGTAGGTGGTATTTTGGCTGAAAATGGGGTATTTTTTGAATGTTTCGTAAAATTGCCAGAAAACGAAGCCTCGAGAGAAAATTAATTCGCACCATTGAAACCGCTGTTAAACCCGAGCGCCAGGAGCTGCTTTCAGAAGAATCCGTGTCCGCTCGAAATTTGAAAATCTTGGTCGTGGGGGTATTATCAACTTTACGATTTGGAAAACGACCATATCTCCTAAACGAATGCGACCTTGGCATTCCAGCTACGGGCGTTCCCGGGACTAAGGCGCCGAAAGTGTCATTCGTCCAATTCGGACGAAAATTACGGTTTTTAGAGGGATTTATATATTTTTAAGCATTTTCATTATATCAAAAATAGGCCATTTTTGACTGCGTGCATCTTCTAAACTATTAGCTATACGACGCTGAAATCCGCACGTAAATTGTCAATACTTTGTCTATGCATTTCTCTTAGCGACTTGTACATGACGACAGGAAATCGTAAAAACTGGCGACAATGTAGGTGGTACTTGGCTGGAAAATGGGGTATTTTTTTGAATGTTTTCGCAAATTGTCAGAAAACGAAGCCCGGAGAGAAAATGACCTGCACCATTGAACTGCCACCCCCTGAGTCAGGCGCTTGCTTGAAGAATCTGCGTCCGGTCGAAATTCTGAAAAATTCAACGTGGGGTATTATCAACTTCATGATTTGGAAAATCGGCACCACATCTCCTAAACGAACGCGAATTTTGGCATTCTGAAGCCACGGGCGTGTTCCCGACCAAGGGCTATCAGAAAATGCGGTCATTCGTCCAATTCGACGAAAATTACGGTTTTTAGAGGGATTTATATACTTCTAAAGCATTTCTACTTATTTCAAAATAGGCCATCTTGACTGCGTGCATCTTCTAACCATTAGCCATACGACGCTGAAACCGCACGTAAATTAAAGAATACTTTTGTCTATACTTCTCTTAGCGACTTGTACATGATGACAGGAAACGTAAAACCGGCGATTGAATGTAGGTGGCATTTGGCTGAAAATGGGGGCATTTTATGAATGTTTTCAATCTGCCAGAAAAGTGTTGGGGTTTCCTCGGAGAGAAAATGACCGTACCATTGAACCGCCAACCTGAGTCAGGTGCTTAAGCCTCAGAAGAATCCGTGTCCGGTCGAAATTTGAAAATCTAAACGGGGGTATTATCAACTTTTATGATTTTGGAAAATTAGACCATCTCCTAAACGAATGCGGGGATATTTGGCATTCTGTGCTTTACGGGCGGTTCTCGGGACCAAGGGTCATTATGAGGGTGTGTTTGTCTGGTCCAATTCGGATGAAAATTATGGTTTTAGAGGGGATTTATATTTTTAAGCATTTCATTATATCGTAATAGGCTATTTTTGAATGGTGCATCTTCTGTAACTATTAGCTATATTGACGCTGAAATCCGCACGTAAATTAAAGAATACTTTTGTTCGCATTTTAGCGACTTGGTACATGACGACAGGAAATCGTAAAAAACTGGCGACAATGTAGGTGGCATTTTGGCTGAAAATGGTATTTTTTGAATGTTTTCGCAAATTGCCAGAAAACGAAGCCTCGGAGAGTAAATGACTCGCACCATTGAAATTGCCGTTAAATTTCGAGTCAGAGCTTGCTTTCAGAAGAATCTGTGTCCGGCTCGAAATTTGAAAAATTCAATGTGGGGGGGTACTATCAACTTTTACGATTTGGAAAAATGTACCATATCTCCTAAACGAATGCGAATCTTGGCATTCTGAAGCCACGGGCGTGTTCTCGACCAAGGAAGCATTAAATGTGGCTGGTCTAGTCCAATTCGACTTGAAAATTACGGTTTTAGAGGATTTATAAGCATTTTAAGCATTTTCATTATTTCAAAATAGGCCATCTTGACTGCGTGCATCTTCTAAACTATTAGCCATACGACGCTGGAACTGCACGTAAATTAAAGAATACTTTTGTCTGCGTACTTTCTTAGCGACTTGTACATGACGACAGGAAATCGTAAAAAACCGGCGATAAATGTAGGTACTATTGAAATGGGTATTTTGAATGTTTTCGCAAATTGCCAGAAAACGAAGCCTCGGAGAGAAAAATGACCTGCACCATTGAAACCGCCGTTAAATTTCGAGTCAGGGAGCTTGCTTTCAGAAGAATCCGTGTCCGCTCGAAATTTGAAAAATTCAACGTGGGGGGGTATTATCAACTTTTACGATTTGGAAACGATCATATCTCCTAAATGAATGCGAATTTTGGCATTCTAGCCACGGCGTGTTCCCGGGACCAAGGGCTACTGTGAAAATGTGCTATCTGGGTCCACTCCGGACGAAAATTACGGTTTTTAGAGGATTTATGAGCATTTTTAAGCATTTTCATTATTTCAAAAATAGGCCATCTCCTGACTGCATCTTCTAAACTATTAGCTATACGACGCTGAAATCCGCACGTAAATTAAAGAATACTTTTGTTCATGCATTTCTTAAGCGACTTGTACATGACGACAGGAAATCGTAAAAACCGGCGACAATGTAGGTGGCATTTTGGCTGAAAATGGGTATTTTTTGAATGTTTTCGCAAATTGCCAGAAAACGAAGCCTCGGAGAGAAAAATGACCTGCACCATTGAAACCGCCGTTAAATTTCGAGTCAGGGTGCTTGCTTTCAGAAGAATCCGTGTCCGCTCGAAATTTGAAAAATTCAACGTGGGGGGGTATTATCAACTTTTACGATTTGGAAAAACGACCATATCTCCTAAACGAATGCAAATTTTTGGCTTTCCCTGAAGCTACGGGCGTGTTCCTGGGACCAAGGGCTATCAGAAATGTGTCATTCGTCCAATTCGGACGAAAATTACGGTTTTTAGAGGGATTTATACATTTTTAAGCATTTTCATTATTTCAAAAATAGGCTATCTTTGACTGCGTGCATCTTCTAAAACTATTAGCTATACGACGCTGGAAATCCGTAATGTAAATTAAAAGAATACTTTTGTCTATGCATTTTCTTAGCGACTTCAGCATGACGACAGGAATCGTGTAAAAACCGGCGACAATGTAGGTGGTACTGGCTGAAAATGGGGTATTTTTTGAATGTTTTCGCAAATTGCCAGAAAACGAAGCCTCGGAGAGAAAAATGACCTGCACCATTGAAACCGCCGTTAAATTTCGAGTCAGGGAGCTTGCTTTCAGAAGAATCCGTGTCCGCTCGAAATTCCGAAAATTCAATGTATTATCAACTTACGATTTGAAAACGACTCATATATCCTAAACGAATGGCGATATTTGGCATTCTGAAGCCACGGGCGTGTTCCGGGACCGTACAACAGAATGTGCTTGGTCTGGGTCCACCCGGACGAAAATTACGGTTTTTAGAGGGATTTATATATTTTTAAGCATTTTCATTATATCAAAAATAGGCCATTTTTGACTGCGTGCATCTTCTAAACTATTAGCTATACGACGCTGAAATCCGCACGTAAATTAAAGAATACTTTCTATTAGCTATACGACGCTGAAATCCGCACGTAAATTAAAGAATACTTTGTCTATGCATTTCTCTTAGCGACTTGTACATGACGACAGGAAATCGTAAAAATCCATACAATGTAGGTGGCATTTTGGCTGAAAATGGGTATTTTTGGAATGTTTCGCAAATTGCCAGAAAACGAAGCCTCGGAGAGAAAATGACCTGCACCATTGAAATCAGCGTTAAATTTCTGAGTCAGGAGCTTGCTTTCAGAAGAATCCGTGTCCGCTCGAAATTTGAAAAATTCAAATGTGGGGTATTATCAACTTTACGATTTGGAAAAACGACCATATTTCCTAAACGAATGCGAATTTTGGGCATTCGAGCCACGGGCGTGTTCTCGGGACCATGGCTATCAGAAATGTGTCATTCAGTCCAATTCGGACGAAAATTACGGCTTTTAGGAGGATTTATACATTTTGGCATTTTCATTATTTCAAAATAGGCCATCTTTGACTGCATCTTAAACTATTAGCTATACGACGCTGAAATCCGCACGTAAATTAAAGAATACTTTGTCTATGCATTTCTTATAGCGACTTGTACATGACGACAGGAAATCGTAAAAAAACCGGCGACAATGTAGGTGGCATTTTGGCTGAAAATGGGTATTTTTTGAATGTTTTCGCAAATTGCCAGAAAACGAAGGCTCGGAGAGAAAAATGACCTGCAATTCATTAAACATGTTAAATTCGAGTCAGGGTGCTTACTTTCAGAAGAATCTGTGTCCGCTCGAAATTTGAAAAATCAATGTGGGGTATTATCAACTTTTGATGATTTGGAAAACGACTATATCTCCTAAACGAATGCGACCTTAAATTTCAGCCAGCCGGCGTGTTCCCGACCAAGGGCTACCAGAAAATGTGTCATCGGTCCAATTCGACGAAAATTACGGTTTTTAGAGGATTTATACATTTTAAGCATTTGCATTATTTCAAAATAGGCCATCTTTTTGACTGCGTGCATCTTCTAAACTATTAGCTATACGACGCTGAAATCCGCACGTAAATTAAAGAATACTTTTGTCTATGCATTCTTAGCGACGGTACATGACGACAGTGAAATCGTAAAAATGGCGACAATGTAGGTGGCATTTGGCTGAAAATGGGTATTTTTGAATAAGCTGCAAATCGCCAGAAAACGAAGCCTGGAGAGAAAATGACCTGCACCATTGAAACCGCCGTTAAATTTCGAGTCAGGGAGCTTGCTTTCGGAAGAATCCGTGTCCGCTCGAAATTTGAAAAATTCAATGTGGGGGGGTATTATCAACTTTTACGATTTGGAAAATCGACCATATCTCCTAAACGGAATGCGACTTTGGCATTCTGAAGCCACGGGCGGTTCCCGGGACCAAGGGCTATCAGGTCAAAGTCATTCGTCCACCCGGACGAAAATTACGGTTTTTAGAGGGATTTATACATTTTTAAGTGATTTTCATTATTTCTAAAAATAGGGTCTTTTGGACCGTGCATCTTTCTAAACTATTAGCTATACGACGCTGAAATCCGCACGTAAATTAAAGAATACTTTTGTCTATGCATTTCTCTTAGCGACTTGTACATGACGACAGGAAATCGTAAAAAAACCGGCGACAATGTAGGTGGCATTTTGGCTGAAAATGGGGTATTTTTTGAATGTTTCGCAAATTGCCAGAAAACGAAGCCTCGAGAGAAAATGACTCACCATTGAAACCGCCGTTAAATTTCGAGTCAGGGTGCTTGCTTTCAGAAGTAATCCGTGTCCGGTCGAAATTGAAAATTCAACGTGGGGTATTATCAACTTTTACGATTTGGAAAATCGACCCTATCTCCTAAACGAATGCGAATTTTGGCATTCTGAGCCTACGCTCGTCTTCCCGGGACCAAGGGCTATCAGAAAATGTGTCATTCGTCCAATTCGGACGAAAATTACGGTTTTTAGAGGGATTTATATATTTTTAAGCATTTTAATTATATCAAAAGAAATACCTTAATTTAAAAAAATTTTCTAAACTATTATTATACACGCTGAAAACCTACTGCAAATGAAAAGAATACTTTGCCCATGCATTTCTTAGCGACTTGTACATGACGACAGGAAATCGTAAAAAAAACCGGCGACAATGTAGGGTGGCATTTCCGCTTGAAAATGGGTATTTTTTAAATGTTTTTTAAATTGCCAGGAAAACGAAGCCCTGGAGAGAAAACACCTGCACCATTGAAGTCCGCCGTTAAATTTTCGAGTCAGGTGCTTGCTTTCTGCGAAGAATCTGTGTCCGCTCGAAATTTGAAAAAATTCAACGTGGGGCATTATCAACTTACGATTTGGAAAAACGACCATATCTCCAAACGAATGCGACTTGGCATTCTGAAGCTACGGGCGTGTTCCCGGGACCAAGGGCTATCAGAAAATGTGGCCATTCGTCCACCTGACGAAAATTACGGTTTTAGAGTGGATTGTACATTTTTACATTTTCATTATTTCAAAATAGGCCATCTTGGGACTGCGTGCATCTTCTAAACTATTAGCCATACGACGCTGAACTGCACGTAAATTAAAGAATACTTTGTTCATATTTAGCGACTCAAAGGATGACAGTGAAATCGTAAAAACCGGCGACAATGTAGGTGGCATTTTTGGCTGCATAAAGATTTTTTAATGCCGCAACAATGGAAAACGAAGCCTCGAGAGAAAATGACCTGCACCATTGAAATTGCCGTTAAATTATGGAGTCAGGGTGCTTGCTTTCAGAAGAATCCGTGTCCGCTCGAAATTTGAAAATCAACGGGGGTATTATCAACTACAATTGGAAAACGGACTATATCTCCTTAACGAATATGATATCAGATTCTGAATACGTAGCGTGTTCCCGGGACCAAGGGCTAATAGAAAATGTGTCATTCGTCCAATTCGGACGAAAATTACGGTTTTTAGAGGGATTTATATATTTTTAAGCATTTTCATTATATCAAAAATAGGCCATTTTTGACTGCGTGCATCTTCTAAACTATTAGCTATATGACGCTGAAATCCGCACGTAAATTAAAGAATACTTTGTCTATGCATTTTCTTAGCGGACTTGTACATGACGACAGGAAATCGTAAAAACCGGCGATAATGTAGGCATTTTGGCTGAAAATGGGGTATTTTGAACAAGCTGCAAATTGCCAGAAAACGAAGCCTCTCGGAGAGAAAATGACTGCACCATTGAAACCGCCGTTAAACTTGGTCAGGGTGCTTGCTTTCAGAAGAATCCGTGTCCGCTCGAAATTCTGGCAAATTCAACGTGGGGGGTATGACCCTGCGATTTGGAAAACGACCATATCTTTTTTTAACGAATGCGATATTTGGCATTCTGAAGCCACGGGCGTGTTCCCCGACCAAGGGCTACCAGAATGTGTCATCACCCACCTGACGAAAATTATGGTTTTTAGAGGATTTATATATTTTTACATTTTCACTATATCAAAAATAGGCCATTTTTGACTGCGTGCGCATCTTCTAAACTATTAGGCCATACGACGCTGAAATCCGCACGTAAATTCAAAGAATACTTTGTCTATGCATTTCTTAGCGACTTGTACATGATGACAGGAAATCAAAATCGGCGACAATGTAGGTGGTATTTGGCTGAAAATGGGGTATTTTTTGCATGTTTTCGCCAATTGCCAGAAAACGAAGCCTCGGCGAGAAAAATGGCACGACCTGCACCATTGAAACCGCCGTTAAATTTTCGAGTCAGGGAGCTTGCTTTCAGAAGAATCCGTGTCCGCTCGGAATTTCAGAAAAATTCAATGTGGGGTATTATCAACTTTTACGATTTGGAAAAACGACCATATCTCCTAAACGAATGCGAATTTTGGCATTCTGAAAGCCACGGGCGTGTTCCCGGGACCAAGGGCTATCAGAAAATGTGTCATTCGTCCAATTCGGACGAAAATTACGGTTTTTAGAGGGATTTATATATTTTTAAGCATTTTCATTATTTCAAAAATAGGCCATCTTGACTGGGTGCGCATCTTCTAAACTATTAGCTATACGACGCTGAAATCCGCACGTAAATTAAAGAATACTTTCGTCTATGCATTTCTCTTAGCGACTTGTACATGACGACAGGAAATCGTAAAAAAACCGGCGACAATGTAGGTGGCATTTTGGCTGAAAATGGGGTATTTTTTGAATGTTTTCGCAAATTGCCAGAAAACGAAGCCTCGGGAGAGAAAATGACTCGTACCATTGAAAACCGCCGTTAAATTTCGAGTCAGGTGCTTGCTTTCAGAAGAATCCGTGTCCGCTCCGAAATTTGAAAAATTCAACGGGGGTATTATCAACTTTTACGATTTGGAAAAAACGACCATATCTCCTAAACGAATGAATTTTGGTATCTTGAAGCCACGGCGTGTTCCTCGGGACCAAGTACATTGTAGAAAATGTCATTCGTCCAATTCGACGAAAATTACTATGGTTTTTAGAGTGATTTATACATTTTAAGCATTTTCATTATTTCAAAATAGGGCCATCTTTGACTGCGTGCATCTTCAACTATTAGCTATACGACGCTGAAATCCGCACGTAAATTGTGTAAAGAATACTTTGTCTATGCATTTCTCTTAGCGACTTGTGTTACGACGACAGAAATCGTAAAAACCGGCGACAATGGTGGCATTTTGGCTGAAAATGGGGTGGTTTTTGAATGTTGCAAATTGCCAGAAAACGAAGCCTCGGAGAGAAAAAATGACCTGCACCATTGAAATGCCGTTAAATTTCGGAGTCAGGCGCTTGCTTTCAGAAGAATCCGTGTCCGCTCGAAATTTGAAAAATTCAACGTGGGGGGGTATTATCAAGTTTTACGATTTGAAAAAACGACCATGGTCTCCTAAACGAATGCGATATTTTGCATTCTGAAGCCACGGGCGTGTTCCTGGGACCGCGGGCAATGAGAAAAATGTGTCATTCGTCCAATTCCGGACGAAATTACGGTTTTTAGAGGATTTATATATTTAAGCATTTTCATTATATCAAAATAAATATTTTGACTGCGTGCATCTTCTAAACTATTAGCCATACGACGCTGAAATCCGCACGTAAATTAAAGAATACTTTATTCTGCATTTCTCTTTTAGCGACTTGTACATGACGACAGAAATCGAAAAAACCGGCGACAATGTAGGTGGCATTTGGCTGAAAATAAGTATTTTGAATGTTTTCGCAAATTGCCAGAAAACGAAGCCTCGAAGAGAAAAATGACCTGCACCATTGAAACCGCCGTTAAATTTCGAGTCAGGGAGCTTGCTTTCAGAAGAATCCGTGTCCGCTCGAAATTCGGCAAAAATCTAATGGGGGTATTATCAACTTACGATTTGAAAACGACCATATCTCCTAAACGAATGCGAATTTGGTATTCTGAAGCCACGGGCGTGTTCCTGACCAAGGGCTATCAGAAAATAGCCTGTCCAATCTGGACGAAAATTACGGTTTTTAGAGGATTTATACATTTTTAAGCATTTTCATTATTTCAAAAATAGGCCACTTTGATCATGCATCTTCTAAACCATTAGCCATATCGACGCTGAAATCCGCACGTAAATTGTGAATACTTTTGTCTATGCATTTCTTAGCGACTTGTACATGACGACAGGAAATCGTAAAAACCGGCGACATGTAGGTGGTATTTTACGAAATGGTATTTGAATGTTTTCGCAAATTGCCAGAAAACGAAGCCTGAGAGTAAAAATGACCTGCACCCATTGAAACTGCCGTTAAATCTCGAGTCAGGGTGCTTGTTTGTGAAGAATCCGTGTCCGCTCGAAATTTGAAAAATTCAACGTGGGGGGCGTCAACTTTACGATTTGAAAACGACCATATCTCCTAAACGAATGCGACTTGGCATCTAGCCACGGGCGTGTTCCCGACCAAGGGCTATCAGAAAATGTGTCATTCGTCCAATCTGACGAAAAATTACGGTTTTTAGAGTGATTTATACATTTTAAGCATTTTCATTATTTCAAAATAGGCCATCTTTGACTGCATCTTCTAAACTATTAGCCATAATGACGCTGAAATCCGCACGTAAATTAAAGAACATTTTGTCTATGCATTTCTTAGCGACTTGTACATGACGACAGGAAATCGTAAAAACCGGCGATAATGTAGGTGGCATTTTGGCTGAAATGGGTATTTTTTGAATGTTTTCGCAAATTGCCAGAAAACGCGAAGCCCGGAGAGAAAATGACCTGCACTAATAGGGGCCGCCGTTAAATTCCCTTATCAGGTGCTTGCTTTCAGAAGAACTCGTCCGCTCGAAATTTCCAAAAATTCAACGTGGGGGTATTATCAACTTTTACGATTTGGAAAACGACCATATCTCCAAACGAATGCGATATCGGCATTCTGAAAGCCACGGGCGTTCCCGACCAAGGGCTAACAGAATGTGTGTCATTCGTCCAATCTGAATGAAAATTTACGGCCTTTAGGAGGGATTTATATATTTTTAAGTATTTTCATTATATCAAAATAGGCCATTTTTGACTGCGTGCATCTTCTAAACTTATTAGCTATACGACGCTGAAATCCAATGCAAATTAAAGAATACTTGTTCATGCACTTCAGCGACTTGTACATGACGACAGGAATCGTAAAAAAACCGGCGACAATGTAGGTGCATTTAGCTGAAAATGGGTATTTTTTGAATGTTTCGCAAATTGCCAGAAAACGGTTTAGAGAGAAAACGACTGCACCATTAGTCGCCGTTAAATTTCGAGTCAGGGAGCTTGCTTTCAGAAGAATCCGTGTCCGCTCGAAATTTGAAAAATTCAATGTGGGGGGGTATTATCAACTTTTACGATTTGGAAACATTCATATCTCCTAAACGAATGCGAATTTTAGTATTCTGAAGCCACGGGCGTGTTCCCGACCAAGGGCTATCAGAGGGGTCAAAGTCATTCATCCAATTCGACGAACACGGTTTTTAGAGGGATTTATACATTTTTAAGCATTTTCATTATTTCAAAAATAGGCCATCTGATCATGCATCTTCTAAACTATTAGCTATAATGACGCTGAAATCCGCACGTAAATTCAAAGAATACTTTCGTCTATGCATTTCTCTTAGCGACTTGTACATGACGACAGGAAATCGTAAAAACCGGCGAGCAATGTAGGTGGCGTTTTGGCTGAAAATGGGGTATTTTTTGAATGTTTTCGCAAATTGCCAGAAAAACGAAGCCCTGAGAGAAAAATTGACCTGCACCATTGAAACCACGCCGTTAAATTCTCGAGTCAGGAGCTTGCTTTCAGAAGAATCCGTGTCCGCTCGAAATTTGAAAAATTCAATGTGGGGGGTATTATCAACTTTACGATTTGGAAAACGACCATATCTCCTAAACGAATGCGAATTTGGCATTCTGAAGCCACGGGCGTGTTCCCGGGACCAAGGGCTATCAGAAAATGTGTCATTCGTCCAATTCGGACGAAAATTACGGTTTTTAGAGGGATTTATACATTTTTAAGCATTTTCATTATTTCAAAAATAGGCCATCTTTGACTGCGTGCATCTTCTAAACTATTAGCTATACGACGCTGAAACTGAAATCCGCACCATTGAACGGCGTTAAATTTCGAGTCAGGGTGCTTGCTTTCAGAAGAATCCGTGTCCGCTCGAAATTTGAAAAATCTACCGGGGGGTATTATCAACTTTTACGATTTGGAAAACGAACATATCTCCTAAACGAATGCGAATTTTGGCATTCTGAAGCCACGGGCGTGCGTTCCCGACCAAGGGCTATCAGAAATGTGTCATTCGTCCAATCTGGACGAAAATTACGGCTTTTTAGAGGGATTTATACATTTTTAAGCATTTTCATTATTTCAAAAATAGGCCATCTTTGACTGCGTGCATCTTCTAAACTATTAGCTATACGACGCTGAAATCCGCACGTAAATTAAAGAATACTTTTGTCTATGCATTCTTAGCGACTTGTACATGACGACGGAATCGTGTAAAAACCGGCGACAATGTAGGTGGCATTTTGGCTGAAAATAGGCATTTTTGAATGTTTTCGCAAATTGCCAGAAAACGAAGCCTCGGAGAGAAAATGACCTGCACCATTGAAACCGCCGTTAAATTTCGAGTCAGGGAGCTTGCTTTCAGAAGAATCCGTGTCCGCTCGAAATTTGAAAAATTCAATGTGGGGGGGTATTATCAACTTTTACGATTTGGAAAAAACGACCATATCTCCTAAACGAATGCGAATTTTGGCATTCCCAGCCACGGGCGTGTTCCTGACCAAGGGCTATCAGAAATGATTCATTCGTCCACCTGGACGAAATTACGGTTTTTAGAGTGGATTTATACATCTTTAAGCATTTTCATTATTTCAAAATAGCCATCTTTTGACTGCGTGCATCTTCTAAACTATTAGCTATACGACGCTTAAATCCGCACGTAAATTAAAGAATACTTTAACTATGCATTTTAGCGACTTGTACATGACGACAGGAAATCGTAAAAACTGGCGATACGTAGGTGGCATTTTGGCTGAAAATTGTATTTTGAATGTTTTCGCAAATTGCCGAAAACGAAGCCCGGAGAGAAAAATGACCTGCACCATTGAAACTGCCGTTAAATTTTGAGTCAGGGTGCTTGGTTAGAAGAACTAAAAACTGGTCGAAATTTGAAAAAATTCAACGGGGGTATTATCAACTTTACGATTTCGAAAACGACGATATCTCCTAAACGAATGCGAATTTTGGCATTCTGAAGCTACTGGCGTGTTCCGACCAAGGGCTAACAGAATGTGTCATCTGTCCACCTGACGAAAATTATGGCTTTTAGAGGATTTATACATTTTCAAGCATTTTCATTATTTCAAAATAGGCCATCTTTGACTGCGTGCATCTTCTAAATCATTAGCTATACGACGCTGGAAATCCGCACGTAAATTCACAAAGAATACTTTTGTCTATGCATTTCTTAGCGACTTGTACATGACGACAGGAAATCGTAAAAATCGCGACAATGTAGTGATTTTTGGCTGGCAAATGGGTATTGGAATGTTTTCGCAAATTGTCAGAAACGCTTCGAGAGAAAAATGACCTGCACCATTGAAAACCGCTGTTAAATTTCGAGTCAGCGCTTGCTTTCAGAAGAATCTCGTGTCCGCTCGAAATTTGAAAAATTCAACGTGGGGGGGTATTATCAACTTTTACGATTTGGAAAACGAATCTATATCTCCAAACGAATGCACTTAGCATTCTGGAAGCCACGGGCGTGTTCCCCGACCAAGGGCTATCAGAAATGTGTCATCTGGGTCCAATTCGGACGAAAATTACGGTTTTTAGAGGGATTTATATATTTTTAAGCATTTTAATTATATCAAAAATAGGCCATCTTTGACTGCGTGCATCTTCTAAACTATTAGCTATACGACGCTGAAACCCGCACGTAAATTAAAGAATACTTTTGTCTATGCATTTCTTAGTGACTTGTACATGACGACAGAAATCAAAACTGGCGACAATGTAGCAGATTTACCTTCGAAAATGGGGTATTTTTTGAATGTTTTCGCAATTCGCTTTTCAGAAAACGAAGCCTCGGAGAGAAAATGACCTGCACCATTGAGAACCACGTTAAATTTCGAGTCAGGCGCTTGCTTTCAGAAGAATCCGTGTCCGCTCGAAATTTGAAAATTCAACGTGGGGGCATATCAACTTTTACGATTTGGAAAAAACGACCATATCTCTCCTAAACGAAGGTGACTTGGTGACTCTGAAGCTACGGCGTGTTCCTGACCAAGGGCTATCAGAAAATGGTCATTCGTCCAATTCGGACGAAAATTACGGTTTTTAGAGGGATTTATACATTTTTAAGCATTTTCATTATTTCAAAAATAGGCCATCTTTGACTGCGTGCATCTTCTAAACTATTAGCTATACGACGCTGAAATCCGCACGTAAATTAAAGAATACTTTCTTTGTCTATGCATTTCTCTTAGCGACGGTATGACGACAGGAAACAAAAACCGGCGATACCGTAGGTGGCATTTTGGCTGAAAATGGGGTATTTTTTGAATGTTTTCGCAAATTGCCAGAAAACGAAGCCTCGGAGAGAAAAAATGACCTGCACCATTGAAACCGCCGTTAAATTTCGAGTCAGGGAGCTTGCTTTCAGAAGAATCCGTGTCCGCTCGAAATTTGAAAAATTCAATGTGGGGGGGTATTATCAACTTTTACGATTTGGAAAAACGACCATATCTCCTAAACGAATGCGAATTTTGGCATTCTGGAAGCCACGGGCGTGTTCCCGGGACCAAGGGCTATCAGAAAATGTGTCATTCGTCCAATTCGGATGAAAATTATGCTTTAGAGGATTTATACATTTTTACATTTTCATTATTTGCAATAGGCCATCTTGACTGCGTGCATCTTCAAACTATTAGCTATACGACGCTGAATCCGCACGTAAATCATTAAAGAATACTTTTTTGTCTATGCATTTTCTTAATGACGGTACATGACGACAGGAAATCGTAAAAACCGGCGACAATGTAGGTGGCATTTTGGCTGAAAATGGGTATTTTGAACGTTTTCGCAAATTGCCAGAAAACGAAGCCTCGGAGAGAAATGACCTGCACCATTGAAAGTTCTGCCGTTAAATTTCGAGTCAGAGCTTGCTTTCAGAAGAATCCGTCCGCTCGAAATTTGAAAATTCAATGGGGGTATGCATTAACTTTTACGATTTGGAAACACCATGGCCTCTTGTAAACAATGCGAATTTGGCATTCTGAAGCCACGGGCGTGTTCCCGACCAAGGGCTATCAGAAAATGATTCATTCGTCCAAATTCGAATAAAATTACGGTTTTTAGAGGATTTATACATTTTTAAGCATTTTCATTATTTCAAAATAGCTGGTTTGACGGTGCATCTTCTAAATTATTATTAGCTATACGACGCTGAAATCCGCACGTACCCAAAGAATACTTTGTCTATGCATTTTCTTAGCGACTTGTACATGACGATGCGGAAATCGTAAAAACCGGCGACAATGTAGGTGGCATTTTGGCTGAAAATGGGGTATTTTAATGTTTTCGCAACTGCCAGGAAAACGAAGCCTCGAGAGAAAAATGACCTGCACCATTGAAACCGCCGCAATTTCTTGAGTCAGGCGCTTGCTTTCAGAAGAACTGTGGTCCGCTCGAAATTTGAAAAATTCAACGGGGGCTATCAACTTTACGATTTGGAAAACGACCATATCTCCTAAACGAACGCGAATTTGGGCATTCTGCCACGGGCGTGTTCCCGACCAAGGGCTCAGAAAGGTGCTGTCTGTCCAATTCGGACGAAAATTACGGCTTTAGAGGATTTATTTTAAGCATTTTAATTATATCAAAATAGGTCATCTTTTTTGACTGCGTGCATCTTCTTAAACTATTAGCCATATAATGACGCTGAAACCCAAAGGCACGTAAATTAAAAGAATACTTTGTCTATGCATTTCTCTTTAGCGACTTGCAAGCATGATTACAGGAAATCAAAAACTTGGCGACAATGTAGGTGGCATTTTGCCTGAAAATGGGGTATTTTTGAATGTTTTCGCAAATTGCAGAAAACGAAGCCTCGGAGAGAAAATGATCTGCACCATTGAACCGCCGTTAAATTTCGAGTCAGGGAGCTTGCTTTCAGAAGAATCCGTGTCCGCTCGAAATTTGAAAAATTCAACGTGGGGGGGTATTATCAACTTTTACGATTTGGAAAAACGACCATATCTCCTAAACGAATGCGAATTTTGGCATTCTGAAGCCACGGGCGTGTTCCCGGGACCAAGGGCTATCAGAAAATGTGTCATTCGTCCAATTCGGACGAAAATTACGGTTTTTAGAGTGGTTTATATATTTTTAAGCATTTTCATTATTTCCAAAATAGGCCATCTTTGACTGCGTGCATCTTCTAAACTATTAGCTATACGACGCTGAAATCCGCACGTAAATTAAAGAATACTTTTGTCTATGCATTTCTCTTAGCGACTTGTACATGACGACAGGAAATCGTAAAAAAACCGGCGACAATGGTAGGCATTTTGGCTGAAAATAGGGTATTTTTTTGAATGTTTTCGCGTACACAGAAAAAACGCTTCCGGAGAGAAAATGACCTTGCACCATTGAATGCCGTTAAATTTCGCAGTCAGGAGCTTACTGCAAGAATCCGTGTCCGCTCGAAATTCCAGAAAATTCAATGTGGGGGGGTATTATCAACTTTTACGATTTTGGAAACGACCATATCTCCTAAACGAATGCGACTTTATATCTTGAAGCCACGGCGTGTTCCCGGGACCAAGGGCTATCAGAATCGTGCCACCGTCCAATCTGGACGAAAATTACGGTTTTTAGAGGATTTATACATTTTTAAGCATTTTCATTATTTCAAAAATATCATCTGACTGCGTGCATCTTCTAAACTATTAGCCATACGACGCTGAAATCCGCACGTAAATTAAAGAATACTTTTGTCTATGCATTTCTTATGACTTGTACATGACGACAGGAAACAAAAAACCGGCGACAATGTAGGTATTTGGCCGAAAATGGGTGAGTTAATGTTCGCAAATTGCCAGAAAACGAAGCCTCGGAGAGAAAAATGACCTGCACCATTGAAACCGCCGTTAAATTTCGAGTCAGGGAGCTTGCTTTCAGAAGAATCCGTGTCCGCTCGAAATTTGAAAAATTCAATGTGGGGGGGTATTATCAACTTTTACGATTTGGAAAACGACCATATCTCCTAAACGAATGCGAATTTTGGCATTCTGGTTACGGGCGTGTTCCTGACCAAGGGCTATCAGAAAAATGATTCATTCGTCCAATTCGGACGAAATTACGGTTTTAGAGGGATTTATACATTTTAAGCATTTTCATTATTTCCAAAAATAGGGCCACCTTTGACTGCGTGCATCTTCTAAACTATTAGCTATACGACGCTGAAATCCGCACGTAAATTAAAGAATACTTTGTCTGCATTTCTTAGCGACTTGTACATGACGACAGGAAATCAAAAAACCGGCGATACGTAGGTGGCATTTTGGCTGAAATAAGTATTTTTGAATGTTTTCAAATTGCCAGAAAAACGAAGCTCGGAGAGAAAAAATGACCTGCACCATTGAAACCGCCGTTAAATTTGAGTCAGGTGCTGCCAGAATAACTGTGTCCGTCGAAATTTGAAAATTCAACGGGGGTATTATCAACTTTACGATTTCGAAAACGACCATATCTCCTAAACGAATGCGAATTTTGGCATTCTGAAGCCACGGGCGTGTTCCCGGGACCAAGGGCTATCAGAAAATGTGTCATTCGTCCAATTCGGACGAAAATTACGGTTTTTAGAGGGATTTATACATTTTTAAGCATTTTCATTATTTCAAAATAGGCCATTTTTGACTGCGTGCATCTTCTAAACTATTAGCTATACGACGCTGAAATCCGCACGTAAATTAAAGAATACTTTGTCTATGCATTTCTCTTAGCGACTTGTACATGACGACAGTGAAATCGTAAAAACCGGCGATAATGTAGGTGGCATTTTGGCTTGAAAATGGGGTATTTTTTGAATGTTTTCGCAAATTGCCAGAAAACGAAGCCTCGGAGAGAAAAATGACCTGCACCATTGAAACCGCCGTTAAATTTCGAGTCAGGGTGCTTGCTTTCAGAAGAATCCGTGTCCGCTCGAAATTTGAAAAATTCAACGTGGGGGCATATCAACTTTTACGATCGGAAACGACCATTTCCTAAACGAATGCGAATTTTTGCATTCTGGAAGCCACGGGCGTGTTCCTGACCAAGGGCTATCAGAAAATGTGTCATTCGTCCAATTCGACGAAAACATGGCTTTAGAGGATTTATATATTTTAAGCATTTTAATTATATCAAAAAATAGGCCATCTTTGACTGCGTGCATCTTCTAAACTATTAGCCGCCATACGACGCCGAAAACCCGCACGTAAATTAAAGAATACTTTTTGTCTATGCATTTCCTCTTAGCGACTTGTACATGACGACAGGAAATCGTAAAAACCGGCGACAATGTAGGTGGCATTTTGCCTGAAAATGGGGTATTTTTTGAATGTTTTCGCAAATTGCCAGAAAGCGAAGCTTTCGGAGAGAAAAAATGATCTGCACCATTGAAACCGCCGTTAAATTTCGAGTCAGGTAGCTTGCTTTCAGAAGAGTCCGTGTCCGCTCGAAATTTGAAAAATTCAACGGGGGTATTATCAACTTCTTACGACGGAAAACGACCATATCTCCTAAACGAATGCGAATTTGGCATTCTGAAGCCACGGGCGTGTTCCTGACCAAGGGCTATCAGAGGTCGTGTCATTCGTCCAATTCGGACGAAAATTACGGTTTTTAGAGGGATTTATACATTTTTAAGCATTTTCATTATTTCAAAAATAGGCCATCTTTGACTGCGTGCATCTTCTAAACTATTAGCTATACGACGCTGAAATCCGCACGTAAATTAAAGAATACTTTTAATCCGCACGTAAATTAAAGAATACTTTTTGTCTATGCAATTTCTTTAGCGACTTGTACATGGATGACAGGAAATCGTAAAAAACTGGCGACACGTAGGTGGCATTTTGGCTGAAAATGGGGTATTTTTTGAATGTTTTCGCAAAATTGCCAGAAAACGAAGCCCTGGAGAAACACCGCACCATTGAAACCGCCGTAAAATTTGAGTCAGGGTGCTTAGCTTTCAGAAGAATCCGTGTCCGGTCGAAATTCTGAAAAATTCAACGTGGGGGTATTATCAACTTTACGATTTGGAAAAACGACCATATCTCCTAAATGAATGCGAATTTTGGCATTCTGAAGCCACGGGCGTGTTCCCGGGACCAAGGGCTATCAGAAAATGTGTCATTCGTCCAATTCGGACGAAAATTACGGTTTTTAGAGGGATTTATATATTTTTAAGCATTTTCATTATTTCAAAAATAGGCCATCTTTTGACTGCGTGCATCTTCTAAACTATTAGCTATACTGACGCTGAATCCGCAATGAATTAAAAGAATACTTTTTGTCTATGCATTTTAGCGACTTGTACATGACGACAGGAAATCGTAAAAAAACCGGCGACAATGTAGGTGGCATTTGGCTGAAAATGGGGTATTTTTTGAATGTTTTCGCAAATTGCCAGAAAACGAAGCCTCGAGAGAAAAATGACTGCACCTATTGAAACCGCTGCTAAATTTCCGAGTCGGGTGCTTGCTTTCAGAAGAATCCGTGTCCGCTCGAAATTTGAAAAATTCAACGTGGGGGGGTATTATCAACTTTTACGATTTGGAAAAACGACCATATCTCCTAAACGAATGCGAATTTTGGCATTCTGAAGCCACGGGCGTGTTCCCGGGACCAAGGGCTATCAGAGGTCGTGCCATTCCGTCCACCCGGACGAAAATTACGGTTTTTAGAGGATTTATATGGTTTTACATTTTCATTATTTCAAAAAGAGCCATCTTTTGATCATGTGCATCTTCTAAACTATTAGCCATACGACGCTGAAATCCGCACGTAAATTCAAAGAATACTTTTGTCTATGCATTTCTCTTAGCGACTTGTACATGACGACAGGAAATCGTAAAAAAACCGGCGACAATGTAGGTGGCATTTTGGCTGAAAATGGGGTATTTTTGAATGTTTTCGCAAATTGCCAGGAAAACGAAGCCTCGGAGAGAAATGACCTGCACCATTGAAACCGCCGTTAAATTCCGAGTCAGGAGCTTGCTTTCAGAAGAATCCGTGTCCGCTCGAAATTTGAAAAATTCAATGTGGGGGGGTATTATCAACTTTTACGATTTGGAAAAACGACCATATCTCCTAAACGAATGCGAATTTTGGCATTCTGAAGCCACGGGCGTGTTCCCGGGACCAAGGGCTATCAGAAAATGATTCATTCGTCCAATTCGGACGAAAATTACGGCTTTAGAGGGATTTATACATTTTAAGCATTTTCATTATTTCAAAATAGGCCATCTTTGACTGCGTACTTTCTAAACTATTAGCTATACGACGCTGAAATCCGCACGTAAATTAAAGAATACTTTTGTCTATGCATTTCTCTTAGCGACTTGTACATGACGACAGGAAATCGTAAAAAAACCGGCGACAATGTAGGTATTTTGCGAAATGGGGTATTTTTTGAATGTTTTCGCAAATTGCCAACAGTTTTTCGGAGAGAAAAATGACCTGCACCATTGAAACCGCCGTTAAATTTTGAGTCAGGGTCGCTTGCTTTCAGAAGAATCCGTGTCCGGTCGAAATTTGAAAAATTCAACGTGGGGGGGATATCAACTTACATTTCGAAAAAACGACCATATCTCCTAAACGAATGCGAATTTTGGCATTCTGAAGCCACGGGCGTGTTCCCGGGACCAAGGGCTATCAGAAAATGTGTCATTCGTCCAATTCGGACGAAAATTACGGTTTTTAGAGGGATTTATACATTTTCAAGCATTTTCATTATTTCAAAAATAGGCCATTTTTGACTGCGTGCATCTTTCTAAACTATTAGCTATACGACGCTGAAATCCGCACGTAAATTAAAGAATACTTTTGTCTATGCATTTCTCTTAGCGACTTGTACATGACGACAGGAAATCGTAAAAACCGGTGACAATGTAGGTGGCATTTGGGCCGAAAATGGGGTATTTTTTGAATGTTTTCGCAAATTGCCAGAAACGAAGCCTGAGAAAATGACCTGCACCATTGAAACCGCCGTTAAATTTTCGAGTCAGGAGCTTGCTTTCAGAAGAATCCGTGTCCGCTCGAAATTTGAGAAATTCAACGTGGGGGGGTATTATCAACTTTTACGATTTTGAAAACGACCATATCTCCTAAACGAATGCGAATTTTGCATTCTGAAGCCACGGGCGTGTTCCGGACCAAGGCTATCAGAAAGTGGAGAAGGTGCTTGGCTGAAAATGGATTTGATTTCGAAATTCCGAACGAATGGAGAGAAAAGACACCATTCCGCCGTTAAATCGATCAGGGTGTTAGAAGAACTGTCCGTCGAAATTTGAAAATCAACGTGGGGTATCAACTTACGGAAACACATTTCAACGAATGCGATTCATGAGTACGGCGTGTCCGACCAAGGCATGAATGTGTCATTCACCTGACGAAAATTAGGTTTTAGAGGATTATAATTTTGCATTTTATTATTTCAAAATAGCCATTGACTGCGTGATCTCTAAACTATTAGCTATAGACGCTGAAACGCACGTAATAAAGAATACTTTTCATGCATTTGCGACTTAATGACGAAGGAAATCGTAAAAACTGGCGACAATGTAGGTCATTTGGCTGAAAATGGGTATTTTGAATGTTTTCGCAAATTGCCAGAAAACGAAGCCTCGAGAGAAAATGACCTGCACCATTGAAACGCGTTAAATTTCGAGTCAGGGTCTTGCTTTGAAGAATCCGGTCCGGTCGAAATTTGAAAATCAACGGGGGGTATTATCAACTTTACGATTTGGAAAACGACCATTCCTAAACGAATGCGAATTTGGTATTCTGAAGCCACGGCGTGTTCCCGACCAAGGCTACAGAAATGTGTCATTCGTCCAATCGACGAAATTACGGTTTTAGAGGATTTATACATTTTATTTTATTATTTCAAAAATAGCCATCTTGACTGCGTGCATCTTCTAAACTATTAGCTATACGACGCTGAAATCCGCACGTAAATTAAAGAATACTTTTGTCTATGCATTTCTTATAGCGACTTGTACATGACGACAGGAAATCGTAAAAAAACCGGCGACAATGTAGGTGCATTTTGGCTGAAAATGGGGGTATTTTGAATGTTTTCGCAACTGCCAGAAAACGAAGCCTCGAGAGAAAATGACCTGCACCATTGAAAACTGCCGTTAAATTCTCGAGTCAGGTGCTTGCTTTCAGAAGAATCCGTGTCCGGTCGAAATTTGAAAATTCAACGTGGGGGTATTATCAACTTTACGATTTGACGACCATATCTCCTAAACGAATGCGAATTTTGGCACTTGAAGCCACGGGCGTGTTCCCGGGACCATGTAATATCAGAAATGTGTTGGCCTGTCCAATTCGGACGAAAATTGATGGTTTTTAGAGGATTTATACATTTTAAGCATTTTCATTATTTCAAAATAGGCCATCTTTGATCATGTGCATTCTAAACTATTAGCTATACGACGCTGAAATCCGCACGTAAATTCAAAGAATACTTTGTCTATGCATTTCTCTTATGACTTGTACATGACGACAGGAAATCGTAAAAACCGGCGACAATGTAGGTGGCATTTTGGCTGAAAATGTGGGTATTTTATGAATGTTTTTCGCAATTGCCAGAAAGCGGCTTCTCGAGAGAAAATGATTCACCATTGAAAACCGCCGTTAAATTCCTCGAGTCAGGTGCTGCTTTCAGAAGAATCTGTGTCCGGTCGAAATTGAAAATTCAACGTGGTATTATCAACTTACGATTTGGAAAAACGACCATATCTCCTAAACGAATGCGATATTTGGCATTCTGAAGCCACGGGCGTGTTCCCGGGACCAAGGGCTAACAGAAAATGTGTCATTCGTCCAATTCGGACGAAAATTACGGTTTTTAGAGGGATTTATATATTTTTAAGCATTTTCATTATATCAAAAATAGGCCATTTTTGATCAGTGTGCATCTTTCTAAACTATTAGCTATACGACGCGAATCCGCACGTAAATTAAAGAATACTTTGTCTATGCATTTTCTGTAGCGACTTGTACATGACGACAGGAAATCGTAAAATGGCGACAATGTAGGTGGTATTTTGGCTGAAATGGGGTATTTTTTGAATGTTTTCGCAAATTGCCAGAAACGAAGCCTCGGAGAAATGACCTGCACCATTGAGTCTTCGCCGTTAAATTTTCGAGTCAGGAGCTTGCTTTCAGAAGAATCCGTGTCCGCTCGAAATTTGTACCAATGGGGGTATTATCAACTTACGATTTGGAAAACGACCATATCTCTCCAAACGAATGCGAATTTTGGCGCATTCTAAAGCCACGGGCGTTCTCGGACCATACATTGTAGGGTCGTGTCATTCGTCCCAATTCGACGAAAATTACGGCTTAGAGGGATTTATACATTTTAAGCATTTTCATTATTTCAAAAATAGGCCATATCTTTGACTGCGTGCATCTTCTAAACTATTAGAAGGCCGACGCTGAACTGGGCACGCAACGAAGAATACTTGTCTATGCATTTTCTTAGCGACTTGTACATGACGACAGGAAATCGTAAAAAAACCGGCGACAATGTAGGTGGCATTTTGGCTGAAAATGGGGTCTTTTTTGAATGTTTTCGCAATTGCCAGAAAACGAAGCCTCGGAGAGAAAAATGACTCACCATTGAAATCCGCCAGCTACTGAGTCAGGAGCTTGCTTTCAGAAGAATCTGTAACCGCCTGAAATTTGAAAAATTCAACGTGGGGGGGTATTATCAACTTTTACGATTTGGAAAAACGACCATATCTCCTAAACGAATGCGAATTTTGGCATTCTGAAGCCACGGGCGTGTTCCCGGGACCAAGGGCTATCAGAAAATGTGTCATTCGTCCAATTCGGACGAAAATTACGGTTTTTAGAGGATTTATACATTTAAGCATTTTCATTATTTTCAAAACAGGGCCATCTTTGACCGCGCAGCATCTTCTTAAACTATTAGCTATACGACGCTGAAATCCGCACGTAAATTAAAGAATACTTTTGTCTATGCATTTCTCTTAGCGACTTGTACATGACGACAGGAAATCGTAAAAAAACCGGCGACAATGTAGGTGGCATTTTGGCTGAAAATGGGGTATTTTTTGAATGTTTTCGCAAATTGCCAGAAAACGAAGCCTCGGAGAGAAAAATTGACCTGCACCATTGAAACCGCCGTTAAATTTCTCGAGTCAGGAGCTTGCTCAGAAGAATCCGTGTCCGCTCGAAATTTGAAAATCTCAATGCGGGGTATTATCAACTTTACGATTTGGAAAAACGACCATATCTCCAAACGAATGCGAATTTTGGCATTCTAGCCACGGGCGTAAGCCCGGACCCGCGCTATCAGAAATGTGTCATTCGTCCAATTCGGACGAAAATTACGGTTTTGAGGATTTATACTTTAAGCATTTTCATTATTTCAAAATAGGCTATCTTTGATCATGCATCTTCTAAACTATTAGCCATACGACGCTGAAATCCGCACGTAAATTAAAGAATACTTTGTTCATGCATTTCTCTTAGCGACTCAGGCTACGACGACAGTGAAATCAAAAACCACACGTAGGTGGCATTTTGGCTGAAAATGGGGTATTTTTTGAATGTTTTCGCAACTGCCAGAAAACGAAGCCCTGGAGAGAGAAAAAGGACCTGCACCATTGAAACTGCCGTTAAATTTTGAGTTTGTGAGCTTGCTTTCAGAAGAATCTGTGTCCGCTCGAAATTTGAAAAATTCAATGTGGGGGTATTATCAACTTTTACGATTTGAAAACGCACCATATCTCCTAAACGAATGCGAATTTGGCATTCAAGCCACCGTGTTCCGGGACCAGGCTACAAAAAATGTGTCATTCGTCCAATTCGACGAAAATTACGGTTTTTTAGAGGATTTATACTTTTTTAAGCATTTCATTATTTCAAAATAGGCCATCTTTGACTGCGTATCTTCTAAACTATTAGCTATACGACGCTAAAACCGCACGTAAATTAAAGAATACTTTGTCTATGCATTTCTTTAGGACTTGTAATGACGAGGAAATCGTAAAAACCGCGAAAGTAGGTGGCATTTTGGCTGAAAATGGGGTTTTTGAATGTTTTCGCAAATTGCCAGAAACGAAGCCTGAGAGAAAATGACCGCACCATTGAAACCGCCAATTCGAGTCAGGGGTTTGCTTTCAGAAGAACGTGTCCGTCGAAATTTGAAAATTCAACGGGGGAATTATCAACTTTACGATTTGGAAAACGCCCATATTCCTAAACGAATGCGTCCGGAATTTTGGGATTCTAGCCCCGGGCGGTTCCTGACCAAGGGCTATAGAAAAAGTGTCATTTGTCCAATTTTGGACGAAAATTACGGTTTTTTGAGGATTTATATATTTTAAGCATTTCATTATTTCAAAAATAGGCCAATTTTTACTGGTGCATCTTCTAAACTATTAGCTACAGTAAATCCCAGAAATTAAAGAATACTTTTCGCATTTCTTAGGATTCATGACGACAGGAAAACAAAAACCCGGGGCAATGTGGCATTTTGGGTGAAAAAGGGGGATTTTGAATGTTTTCAAAACCAGAAAGAAGCCCGGGGAGAAAATGATCACCATTGAAACCCCAAATTTGAGTCAGGGGCTTGTTGAAAAACCTGTCCTGAAATTTGAAAATTCAAGGGGGTTTTTAATTTTTTGATTTGGAAAAAAAACCAAACTCCCCAAAAGAATGCGAATTTGATTCCCCGCTAGGGGGGTTCCGGGGCCCCTTAGAAATGTTCATTTTCCAATCGACGAAAATTTGGTTTTAATTGCTTTGCTCAGAATCCGTATCCATCGAAATTTGAAAAATTCAACGTAAGAGAGTATTATAACTTTTACGATTTGGAAAAACGACATATCTATCCTAAACAGATACGAATTTTGTATTCTATGAAGCCACAGGCGTGTTCCGGATAGGGCTATCAGAAAATGTCATTCGTCAATTCAGACAATTTTGGTTTTTAGAGAGGATTTATACATTTTTAAGCATTTCATTATTTCAAAAATAGGCCATCTTGACTGGTACATCTTCTAAACTATTAGCTATACGATGAAATCCATAAATTAAATTACTTTTATCTGCCATTTCTCTGTAGCGGCTTATACGCGGCGGCGAAATCGTAAAACCAGCGACAATGGTGGCATTTGCCTGAAATGGGGTATTTTTAGATGTTTTCGCAGATTGCAGTGAAGCCTCAGAGAAAAATGACCTGCACCATTAGAGCCGCCGTTAAATTTCGAGTCAAGTGCTTGCTGGAAAGATCCGTATCCGCTCAGAATTGAAGAGTCAACGTGGAAATTATTATCAACACGATTTGGAATAACGACCATATCCTAAACCAGATACGAATTTGCCGTTCTGAAGCCACAGGCGTGTTCCGGGACAGGGCTATCAGAAAATGTGTCATTCGTCCAATTCGGACAAAAAATTTTGGTTTTAGAAATTTATACATTTTTACAAAGCATTTTCATTATTTTAAAAAATGACCATCTTTGACTGCATGCATCTTTAAACTATGCTATACGACTTTTAAATCCGCACGTAAATTAAAGATACTTTTGTCTATACATTTCTCTTAGCGACATACGCGGCGACAGGAAATCGTAAAAAACCGGCGACAATGTAGGTGGCATTTTGCCTGAAAGTAAATTATTTTGAATGTTTTCGCAAATTGCCAGAAAACAGAAGCCTCGGAAAATGACCTGCACCATTAGAGCCGCCGTTAAATTTCGAGTCAGGGTGCTTGCTTTCAGAAGAATCCGTGTCCGCTCGAAATTTAGAAAAATTCAACGTAGAGAGTATTATCAGCACACGATTTGGAAAACGACCATATCTCCTAAACGGGTAATTTGGCATTCTAGAGCCTGAGCGTATTCCGGGACCAAGCTATCAGAGAAAATGTGTCATTCGTCAATTTCGGAAGAAAATTACAGTTTTTGAAGTTTATACATTTTAAGCATTTTCATTATTTAAAAAATAGGCCATCTTTGACTGCGTGCATCCTCTAAACTATTAGCTATACGACGCTGAAATCCGCGTAAATTAAAAAAGGAGAAATACTTTTGTCTATGCATTTCTCTTAGCGGCTTGTACGCGGCGACGGAAATCGTAAAAAAACCGGCGACAATGTAGTGGCATTTGCCTGAAAATAGAATTATTTTTGAATGTTTCGCAAATTGCCAGAGAAAACGAAGCCTCGGAGAAAAATGACCTGCACCATTGGAAACCGCCCGTTAAATTTCGAGTCAGGGTGCTTGCTTTCAGAAGAATCCGTATCCTCAGGTGAAAAGAGAAATTCAACGTGAAATTATTATCAGCTTTTACGATTTAGGAAAAACGACACACTCTCCCTAAACGAATGCAGATTTTGGCATTCTGGAAAGCCACAGGCGTGTTCAGGACCAAGGGCTATCAGAAAATGTCATTCGTCAATTCGGACCAAAATTACAGTTTTAGAGGATTTATACATTTTAAGCATTTCATTATTTCAAAAAATAAATGCATCTTGACTGCGTGCATCTTCCTAAACCTAATGGCTATACGACGCTGAAATCCGCACGTAAATTCGCGAATACTTTTGTCTATGTTCTCTTAGCAACATGCACGCGGCGACAGAAATCGTAAAAAACCGGCGACAATGCTGGGTGGCATTTGCCTGAAAATAGAATTATTTTTGAATGTTTTCGCAAATTGCAGAAAACGAAGCCTCAGAGAAAAATAGCCTGCCATTGAAACCGCCGTTAAATTTCTCAAAGGTCAAGTGCTTGCTACAGAAGAATCCGTATCCACTCAGGAATTTGAAAAATTCAACGTGTAAATTATTATAGCTTTACGATTTGGAAAAACGACCATATCTCTAAACAGATACGAATTTTGGCAATCTGAAGCCACGGCGTGTTCCAGGACCAAGAGGCTATCAGAAGGAAATGTGTCCATTCATCCAATTCGGACGAATTACAGTTTTTAGAGGGTTATACATTTTAAGCATTTCATTATTTCAAAAATAGGCCATCTTTGACTGCGTGCATCTTCTAAACCTAGTAGCTCTCGACGCTTCAGAAATCCGCACGTAAATTAAAGAATATTTTTTGTCTATATATTTTCTCTGGCGGCTTATACGCGACGACAGGAAATCGTAAAAACCGGCGACAATGTAGGTGGCATTTTTGGCTGAAAATGGAATTATTTTTGAATGTTTTTCGCAAATTGCGAAAACTGAAGCCTCGGAAGAAAAATGACCTGCACCATTGGAAACCATAGGTAGAATTTCAGGTCAAGTGCTTGCTTTCAAGAAGAAATCCGTGTCCGCTCGAATTTGAAGTCAACGTGGGGTATTATCAACTTTTACGATTTGGAAAAACGACCATATCTCCTAAACGAATGCGAATTTTGGCATTCTAAGGCCACGGGCGTGTTCCCGGGACCAAGGGCTATCAGAAAATGTGTCATTCGTCCAATTCGGACGAAAATTACGGTTTTAGAGGATTTATACATTTTTAAGCATTTCATTATTTAAAAAATGGCCATCTTTGACTGCATTGCATCTTACAAACTATTAGCTCTACGACGCTGAAATCCGCACGTAAATTAAAGAATACTTTTGTCTATACCATTTCTCTTAGCGGCTTATACGCGACGACAGGGAAATCGTAAAACCGGCGACAATGCCATTGGCATTTGCCTGAAATGGAGTATTTTTAGATATTTTCGCAAATTGCAGAAAACGAAGCCTCAGAGAGAAAAATAGCCTGCACCATTGAAACCGCCGTTAAATTTCGATCAAGTGCTTGCTTTCAGAAGAATCCGTATCCGCTCGAAATTTGAAAAATTCAACGTGTAGGAGTATTATCAACTTTACGATTTGGAAAACGACCATATCCTAAACGAATGCGAATTTTGGCAATCTGAAGGCCACGGGCATGTTCCCGGGACCAAAGATATCAGAAAATGTAATGTTCGTCAATTCGGACGAAAATTACAGTTTTAGAGGATTTATACATTTTAAGCCTTTTTCATTATTTCAAAAATAGGCCATCTTTGACTGCATTGCATCTTCCACAAACTATTAGCTCTACGGCGCTAAATCCGCACGTAAATTAAAGATATTTTTGTCTATATATTTCTCTTAGCGACTTATACATGACGACAGGAAATCGTAAAAAAACCGGCGACAATGTAGGTGGCATTTTGGCTGAAAATGGGGTATTTTTGAATGTTTTCGCAAATTGCCAGAAAACGAAGCCTCGGAGAAAAATGACCTGCACCATTGAAACCGCCGTTAAATTTCGAGTCAGGGTGCTTGCTTTCAGAAGAATCCGTGTCCGCTCGAAATTTGAAAAATTCAACGTAGGGGAGTATTATCAGCTTTACGATTTGGAGAAAAACGATACTATCTCCTAAACGAATGCGAATTTTGGCGATCACAGAAGCCACAGGCGTGTTCCGGGACCAAGGGCTATCAGAGAAAGATGTGTCATTCGTCAATTCGGACTTAGAAAATTACGGTTTTAGAGGTTATACATTTTAAGCATTTCATTATTTCAAAATAGAGGCCATCTTTGACTGCATGCATCTTCTAAACTGTGGCTATACGACGCTGAAATCCGCACGTAAATTAAAGAATACTTTTGTCTATGCATTTCTCAGCGACTTATGCATGACGACCAGGAAATGTTAAAACCGGCGACAATGTAGGTGGCATTTCTGGTAAATTATTTTGAATGTTTTCGCAAATTGCCGAAGAACGAAGCCTCAGCCAGAAAAATGACCTGCACCATTGAAACCGCCGTTAAATTTCGAGTCAGGGTGCGCTCAGAAAGAATCCGTGTCCGCTCAGAAATTTGAAAAAATTCAACGTGTGAGGTATTATCAACACACGATTTGGAAAACGACCATATCTCTAAACGAATGCGAATTTTGGCAATCTAGGCCACAGGCGTGTTCCAGGACCAAGGGCTATCAGAAAATGTGTCATTCGTCAATTCAGACAGAAAATTACAGTTTTAAGAGGATTTATACATTTTTAAGCATTTCATTATTTCAAAAATAGGCCATCTTTATTCGTGCATCTTCTAAACTATTAGCTCTACGACGCTGAAATCCGCATAAATTACAAGAATATTTTTTATCTATGTAACTCTCTTAGCGACTTGTACGCGGCGACAGAAATCGTAAAAAACCGGCGACAATGTAGGTGGCATTTTGGCTGAAAATGAATTATTTTGAATGTTTCGCAAATTGCAAAACGAAGCCTCGGAAGAAAAATGACCTGCACCATTGAGCCGCCGTTAAATTTCGAGTCAAGTGCTTGCTTTCAGAAGAATCCGTGTCCGTAAAATTTGAAAAATCAACGTGTAGAGGGTATTATCAACACACGATTTGGAAAAACGACCATATCTCTCTAAAGCAGATGCGTTTTGGCAATCTGAAGCCACAGGCGTATTCCCAGGACAGGGCTATCAGAAAATGTGTCATTCGTCAATTCGGACGAAAATTACAGTTTTAGAGGGATTTATACATTTTTAAGCATTTTCATTATTTCAAAAAATAGGCTTATCTTTGACTGCATGCATCTTACAAACTATTAGCTCTACGACGCTGAAATCCGCACATAAATTAAGAATATTTTATCTATGTATTTCTCTTAGCGACTTGTACGCGGCGACGAAATCGTAAAACCGGCGACAATGTAGGTGGCATTTTGGCTGAAAATGGAGTGATTTTGAATGTTTTCGCAAATTGCCCGAAAACCAAGCCTCGGAGAGAAAAATGACCTGCACCATTGAAACCATAGATTAAATTTCGAAAGAATCCAAGGGTGCTTGCTTTCAGGAAGAATCCGTATCCGCTCGAAATTTGAAAAAAGGGTGTTCCAACGATAGAAATTATTATCAGCACGATTTAGAAAAATGACCATATCTCTAAACGAATGCGGATTTTGGCATTCTGAAGCCACAGGCGTGTTCCGAGACCAAAGGGCTATATCAGAAAGTATGTGTCATTCGTCAATTCGGACGAAAATTACAGTTTTTAGAAGTTTATACGTTTTTAAGCATTTCATTATTTCAAAAATAGGCCATCTTTATTTCCGTGCATCTTCTAAACTAGTAAGCTATACGACGCTGAAATCCATACGTAAATTAAAGAATACTTTTGTCTATGCATTTCTCTTAGCGACTTGTACGCGGCGACAGGAAATCGTAAAACCGGCGACAATGTAGGTGGCATTTTGCCTGAAAATGAAATTATTTTAGATGTTTTCGCAAATTGCCAGAAAACGAAGCCTCGGAAGAAAAATGACCTGCACCATTGAAACCGCCGTTAAATTTCGAGTCAAGTGCTTGCTTTCAGAGAATCCGTGTCCGCTCAGAGAATTTGAAAATTCAACGTGGGGAGAGGTATTATCAGCACACGATTTGGAAAAACGACATATCTAAACGAATGCGAATTTTGGCAATCTGAAGCCACGAGCGTGTTCAGGACCAAGGGCTATCAGAAAATGTGTCATTCGTCAATTCGGAAAACCGGCGACAATGTAGGTGGCATTTTGGGAAATCCGCACGTAAATTAAAGAATACTTTTGTCTATGCATTTCTCTTAGCGACTTGTACATAGACAGGAAATCGTAAAAAAACCGGCGACAATAGGTGGCATTTTGGCTGAAAATGGGGTATTTTTTGAATGTTTTCGCAAATTGCCAGAAAACGAAGCCTCGGAGGAAAAATGACCTGCACCATTGAAACCGCCGTTAAATTTCGAGTCAGGGTGCTTGCTCAGAAGAATCCATTAATCGCTCGAAATTTGAAAAAAGTCAGCATGAGGTATTATCAACTTTTACGATTTGGAAAATCGACCATATCTCTAAACGAATGCGAATTTTGGCGTTCTGAAGCCACAGGCGTGTTCGGGACCAAGAGGCTATCGAAAATGTAATGTTCGTCAATTCGAACGAAAATTACGGTTTTAGAGGATTTATATATTTTTAAGCATTTTAATTATATCAAAAATAGGTGCATCTTTGACTGCGTGCATCTTCTAAACTAATAGCACTATACGACGCTGAAACCCGCACGTAAATTAAAGAATACTTTTGTCATGCATTTTCTCTTAGCGACTTGTACACATGACGACGGGAAATCGTAAAACCGGCGACAATGTAGGTAGCATTTTGGGCTGAAAATGGGGTATTTTTGGAACGGTTGCGCAAATTGCCAAGAGAGCGAAGCCCCGGAGAGAAAAATGACCTGCACCATTGAAACCGCCGTTAAATTTCGAGTGGGTGCTTGCTGAAGAATCCGTGTCCGCTCGAATTTGAAAAATTCAACGTGGGAGGTATTATCAACTTTTTACGATTTGGAAAAACGATATATCTACTAAACAGATACGATATTTGGCATTCTGAAGCCACAGGCGTGTTCGGGACAAGGGCTAACAGAAAATGTGTCATTCGTCCAATTCGGACGAAAATTACGGTTTTTAGAGGGATTTATATATTTTTAAGCATTTCATTCTCTCAATGACCATTTTTGACTGCGTGCATCTTCTAAACTATTAGTATACGACGCTGAAATCGCACGTAAATTAAAGAATACTTTTGTCTATGCATTTCTCACGCCGACTTGTACGCGGCGACAGGAAATCGTAAAAAAACCGGCGACAATGTAGGTGGCATTTTGGCTGAAAATACGGTATTTTTTGAATGTTTCGCCAGCACATGGCCCGAAAACGAAGCCTCGGAGAGAACAATGACCTGCACCATTGAAACCGCCGTTAAATTCCAGGTCAGGAGCTTGCTGGAAAGAATCCGTGTCCATCGAGAATTTGAAAGTCAATGTGGAAATTATTATCAACTTTTACGATTTGGAAAAACGACCATATCTCCTAAACGAATGCGAATTTTGGCATTCTGAAGCCACGGGCGTGTTCCCGGGACCAAGGGCTATCAGAAAATGTGTCATTCGTCCAATTCGGACGAAAATTACGGTTTTTAGAGGGATTTATATATTTTTAAGCATTTTCATTATATCAAAAATAGGCCATCTTTGACTGCGTGCATCTTCCCTAGCTTCTTCTTCATGGCGCTGAAACCCGCACGTAAATTAAAGAATACTTTGTCTATGCATTTCTCTTGCGACTTGTACATGACGACAGGAAATCGTAAAAAAACCGGCGACAATGTAGGTGGCATTTTGCCTGAAATGGGGTATTTTTGGATGTTTTCGCAAATTGCCAGAAAACGAAGCCTCGGAGAGAAAATGACCTGCACCATTGAAACCGCCGTTAAATTTCAGGTCAGGGTGCCTTTCAGAAGAATCAGTGTCCGCTCGAAATTTGAAAAAGTCAACGTGGGAAGTATTATCAACTTTTACGATTTGGAAAAACGACCATATCTCTAAACAGATGGAATTTTGGCATTCTGAAGCCACAGGCGTGTTCCCGGGACCAAGGGCTATCAAAATGTATCATTCGTCCAATTCGGACAAAATTACAGTTTTAAGTGATTTATACATTTTTAAGCATTTTCATTATTTCAAGCTGGCCATCTTTGACTGCGTGCATCTTCTAAACTATTAGCTATACGACGCGTGAAATCACGTAAATTAAAGAATACTTTCTCTATGCATTTCTCTTAGCAGCTTGTACATGACGACGAAATCGTAAAACCGGCGACAATGTGGTAGCATTGGCTGAAAATGGGGTATTTTTGAATGTTTTTTCGCAAATTGCCAAGCCAGAAGCCTCAGAGAAAATGACCTGCACCATTGAAACCGCCGTTAAATTTCAGGTGGTGTACTTTCCAAGAATCGTGTCCATCGAAATTTTGAAAAATTCAACGTGAAAGTATCATCAACTTTTACGATTTGGAAAAACGACCATATCCTAAACGGAAGGTACGATATTTGGCATTCTGAAGCCACAGGCGTGTTCCCGGGACCAAGGGCTAACAGAAAATGTATATCCATTCGTCAAGTTCGGACGAAGTACGGTTTTAGAGGGATTTATATATTTTTAAGCATTTTCATTATATCAAAAATAGGCCATTTTTGACTGCGTGCATCTTCTAAACTATTAGCTATACGACGCTGAAATCCGCACGTAAATTAAAGAATACTTTTGTCTATGCATTTCTCTTAGCGACTTGTACATGACGACAGGAAATCGTAAAAAAACCGGCGACAATGTAGGTGGCATTTGGCTGAAAATGGGGTATTTTTGGAATGTTTCGCAAGTGCCAGAAAACGAAGCCTCGGAAGAAAAATGACCTACACCACGTGAAACCGCCGTTAAATTTCGAGTCAGGGAGCTTGCTTTCAGAAGAATCCGTGTCCGCTCGAAATTTGAAAAATTCAATGTGGGGGGGTATTATCAACTTTTACGATTTGGAAAAACGACCATATCTCCTAAACGAATGCGAATTTTGTGTTCTGAAGCCACAGGCATGTTCCCGGGACCAAGTGCTATCGGAAAATGTGTCATTCGTCCAATTCGGACGAAAATTACGGTTTTTAGAGGGATTTATACATTTTTAAGCATTTTCATTATTTCAAAAATAGGCCATCTTTGACTGCGTGCATCTTCTAAACTATTAGCTATACGACGCTGAAATCCGCACGTAAATTAAAGAATGCTTTTGTCTGCCATTTCTCTTAGCGACTTGTATGACGACAGAAATCGTAAAAAAACCGGCGACAATGTAGGTGGCATTTGGCTGAATGGAATTATTTTGAATGTTTTCGCAAATTGCCCAGAAAACGAAGCCTCGGAGGAAAAATGACCTGCACCATTGAAACCGCCGTTAAATTTCGAGTCAAGTGCTTGCTTTCAGAAGAATCCGTGTCGGTCGAAATTTGAAAATTCCCAACGATAGAAAGTATTATCAACTTTACGATTTGGAAAAACGACCATATCTCCCTAAACGAATGCGAATTTTGGCATTCTGAAGCCCCAGGCGTGTTTAGGACCAAGGGCTATCAGAAAATGTGTCATTCGTCAATTCCGGACCAAAATTACAGTTTTAAGTGAGTTATACATTTTAAGCATTTTCATTATTTCAAAAATAGGCCATCTTTGACTGCGTGCATCTTCTAAACTATTAGCTATACGACGCTGAAATCCGCACGTAAATTAAAGAATACTTTTGTCTATGCATTTCTCTTAGCGACTTGTACATGACGACAGGAAATCGTAAAAAAACCGGCGACAATGTAGGTGGCATTTTGCTGAAAATGGAATTATTTTGAATGTTTTCGCAAATTGCCAGAAAACGAAGCCTCGGAGAAACCAGCCTGCACCATTACGACCGCCGTTAAATTTCGAGTCAGGGCTTGCTTTCGGAAGATCCGTGTCGCTCGAAATTTGAAAAGTCAATGTGGGGTATTATCAACTTTTACGATTTGGAAAAACGACCATATCTCCTAAACGAATGCGAATTTTGGCATTCTGAAGCCACGGGCGTGTTCCGGACCAAAGGGCTATCAGAAAAGTTGTCATTCGTCAATTCGGCATTACGGTTTTTAGAGGATTTATACATTTTTAACATTTTCATTATTTCCAAATAGGCCATCTTTGACTGCATTGCATCCTTCTAAACTATTAGCTATACGACGCTGAAATCCGCATAAATTAAAGAATACTTTTGTCTATGCATTTCTCTGCGACTTGTACATGACGACAGGAAATCGTAAAAAACCGGCGACAATATAGGTGGCATTTTGGCTGAACCAGATTATTTTGGAATGTTTTATGAAATTGCCAGAAAACGAAGCCTCGGAGAGAAAAATGACCTGCACCATTGAAACCGCCGTTAAATTTCGAGTCAGGGAGCTTGCTTTCGGAAGAATCCGTGTCCGCTCGAAATTTGAAAAATTCAATGTGGGGGGGTATTATCAACTTTTACGATTTGGGCGACATATCTCTAAACGAATGCAATTTTGGCATTCTGAAGCCACAGGCGTGTTCGGGACCAAGGCTATCGAAATGTGTCATTCGTCAATTCGGACGAAAATTACGTTTTTAGAGAGTTGCCACATTTTAAGCATTTTCATTATTTCAAAAATAAGTATCTTTGACTGCATTGCATCTTCTAAACTATAATACGACGCTGAAATCCGCACGTAAATTAAAGAATACTTTTGTCTATACATTCTCTGCGACTTGTACATGACGACAGAAATCTTAAAACCGGCGACAATGTAGGTGGCATTTTGGCTGAAAATGGGGTATTTTTTGAATGTTTTCGCAAATTGCCAGAAAACGAAGCCTCGGAGAGAAAAATGACCTGCACCATTGAAACCGCCGTTAAATTTCGAGTCAGGGTGCTTGCTTTCAGAAGAATCCTGTCAGTCAGGGTGAAAAAATTCAACGTGGGGGTATTATCAACTTTTACGATTTGGAAAATCGACCATATCTCTAAACAGTGGCGTTTTTGGCATTCTGAAGCCACAGGCGTGTTCGGACCAAGAGGGCTTCTATCAGAAAATGTGTCATTCGTCAGTGTCGGACGAAAATTACGGTTTTTAAGAAGGTTTATATATTTTTAAGCATTTTAATTATATCAAATAAACCATCTTTGACTGCGTGCATCTTCTAAACTATTAGCTATACGACGCTGAAACCCGCACGTAAATTAAAGAATACTTTTGTCTATGCATTTCTCTTAGCGACTTGTACATGACGACAGGAAATCGTAAAAAAACCGGCGACAATGTAGGTAGCATTTTGCCTGAAAATACGAATTATTTTGAATGTTTTCGCAAATTGCCAGAAAGCAGAAGGCCTCGGAGAAAATGACCTGCACCATTGAAACCGCCGTTAAATTTCGAGTCAGGGTGCTTGCTTTCAGAATCCGTGTCGCTCGAATTTGAAAATTCAACGTGAAATTATTATCAACACACGATTGGAAAAACGACCATATCTCCTAAACGAATGCGAATTTTGGCATTCTGAAGCCACGGGCGTGTTCCCGGGACCAAGGGCTATCAGAAAATGTGTCATTCGTCCAATTCGGACGAAAATTACGGTTTTTAGAGTGATTTATACATTTTTAAGCATTTTCATTATTTCAAAAATAGGCCATCTTTGACTGCGTGCATCTTCTAAACTATTAAGCTATACGACGCTGAAATCCGCACGTAAATTAAAAGAGAGCTCTTTTGTCTATGCATTTCTCTTACCAACGACTTTTTTTATGACGACAGGGGAAATCGTAAAAAAAACCAGCGACAATGTAGAGTGGCATTTTTGGCTGAAAATGGGGTATTTTGAATGTTTTCACAAATTGCCAGAAAACGAAGCCTCGGAGAAAAATGACCTGCCGCCATTGAAACCGCCGTTAAATTTCCGTGGGGAGCTTGCTTTCGGAAGAATCCGTGTCCGCTCAAAGAAATTTGAAAAATTCAATGTGGGGGGGTATTATCAACTTTTACGATTTGGAAAAACGACCATATCTCCTAAACGAATGCGAATTTTGGCATTCTGAAGCCACGGGCGTGTTCCCGGGACCAAGGGCTATCAGAAAATGTGTCATTCGTCCAATTCGGACGAAAATTACGGTTTTAGAAGGATTTCATTTTTAAAGCATTTCATTATTTCAAATAAGCCATCTTTGACTGCGTCCTCTTCTAAACTATTAGCTACCACGACGCTGAAATCCGCACGTAAATTAAAGAGAATACTTTTGTCTATACATTTCTCTTAGCGACTTGGCACATGACGACAGAATCGTGAAACCGGCGACAATGTGGGTGGCATTGTGCCTGAAAATGGGGTATTTTGAATGTTTCGCAAATTGCCAGAAAACGAAGCCTCGGAGAGAAAAATGACCTGCACCATTGAAACCGCCGTTAAATTTCGAGTCAGGGTGCTTGCTTTCAGAAGAATCCGTGTCCGGTCGAAATTTGAAAAATTCAACGATGAAGTATTATCAACTTTTACGATTTGGAAAATCGACCATATCTCTAAACAGATAGAATTTTAATTCTGAAGCCACAGGCGTGTTCCAGGACAGGGCTATCAGAAAATGTATCAATTCGTCAATTCGGACGAAAATTACGGTTTTTAGAGGATTTATATATTTTTAAGCATTTTAATTATATCAAAAATAAATATCTTTGACTGCGTGCATCTTCTAAACTATTAAGCTATACGACGCTGAAACCGCACGTAAATTAAAAGAATCTGCGTGTACATTTCTCTTAGCGACTTGTACATATGACGACGGAAATCGTAAAAAAACCGGCGACAATGTAGGTGGCATTTTGGCTTGAAAGTAGGGTATTTTTGAATGTTTTCCCAAATTGCCAGAAAGCGAAGCCTCGGAGAGAAAAAATGACCTGCACCATTGAAACCGCCGTTAAATTTCGAGTCGGTGCTTGCTTTCAGAAGAATCCGTGTCCGCTCGAAATTTGAAAAATCAACGCGATAGGGGTATTATCAACTTTACGATTTGGAAAAACGACCATAGGTCTCTAAACGAATGCGATATTTGGCATTCTGAAACCACAGGCGTGTTCCCGGGACCAAGGGCTAACAGAAAATGTGTCATTCGTCCAATTCGGACGAAAATTACGGTTTTTAGAGGGATTTATATATTTTTAAGCATTTTCATTATATCAAAAATAGGCCATTTTTGACTGCGTGCATCTTCTAAACTATTAGCTATACGACGCTGAAAATCCACACGTAATTAAGAATACTTTTGTCTATGCATTTCTCTTAACGACTTGTACATGACGACAGAAATCGTAAAAAACCGACTAATGTAGGTGGCATTTTGGCTGAAAATAGGGTATTTTTTGAATATTTCATAAATTGCCAGAAAACGAAGCCTCGGAAGAGAAAAATGACCTGCACCATTGAAACCGCCGTTAAATTTCGAGTCAGGGAGCTTGCTTTCAGAAGAATCCGTGTCCGCTCGAAATTTGAAAAATTCAATGTGGGGGGGTATTATCAACTTTTACGATTTGGAAAAACGACCATATCTCCTAAACGAATGCGAATTTTGGCATTCTGAAGCCACGGGCGTGTTCCAGGACCAGGGCTATCAGAAAAAGTGTCATTCGATCAATTCGGATGAAATTACGGTTACAGAGGATTTACATACATTTTTAAGCATTTTCATTATTTAAAATAGACCATCTTTGACTGCGTGCATCTTCTAAACTATTAGCTGCTTACGACCGTGAAATCCGCACGTAAATTAAGAAGAATACTTTTGTCTATGCATTTCTCTCTTGTGACTTGTACTGACGACGGGAAATCGTAAAACCGGCGACAATGTAGGTGGCATTTGGCTGAATGGAATTATTTTTGAATGTTTCGCAAATTGCCAGAAAACGAGCCTCGGAGAGAAAAATGACACACCATTGAAACCGCCGTTAAATTTCGAGTCAGGTGCTTGCTTTCAGGAAGAATCCGTGTCCGCTCGAAATTTGAAAAATTCAACGTGGGGGTATTATCAACTTTACGATTTGGAAAAACGACCATATCCTAAACAGATACGAATTTTGGCATTCTGAAGCCACAGGCGTGTTCCCGGGGACCAAGGGCTATCAGAAATGTCATTCGTCAATTCGGACGAAAATTACGGTTTTTAGAGGATTTATATATTTTTAAGCATTTTATTATTTCAAAAATAGGCCATTTTGACTGCATTATCTTCTAAACTATTAGCTATACGACATGAAATCCGCACGTAAATTAAAGAATACTTTTGTCTATGCATTTCTCTTGTAGCTTTGTGACGACAAATCAACGACCAGCGACAATGTAGGTGGCATTTGCTGAAAATGAATATTTTGAATGTTTTCCCGCAAATTGCCGAAAACGAAGCCTCGGAGAGAAAAATGACCTGCACCATTCGAAACCGCCGTTAAATTTCGAGTCAGAACTTGCTTTCGGAAAAATCCGTGTCCGCTCGAAATTTGAAAATTCAATGCAGGGGGTATTATCAACTTTTACGATTTGGAAAAACGACCATATCCCCCAAACGAATGCGAATTTTGGCATTCTGAAGCCACGGGCGTGTTCCCGGGACCAAGGGCTATCAGAAAATGTGTCATTCGTCCAATTCGGACGAAAATTACGGTTTTTAGAGGGATTTATACATTTTTAAGCATTTTCATTATTTCAAAAATAGGCCATCTTTGACTGCGTGCATCTTCTAAACTATTAGCTATACGACATGAAATCCGCACGTAAATTAAAGAATACTTTTGTCTATGCATTTCTCTTAGCGACGTACGTAGGAAATCGTAAAACCGGCAAGCTGTAATGTAGTTGGCATTTGGCTGAAAATGGGTATTTTTTGAATGTTTTCGCAAATTGCCTTAGAAAACAGAAGCCTCGGAGAAAAATGACCTGCACCATTGAAACCGCCGTTAAATTCGAAATCAGTGCTGCTTTCAGAAGAATCCGTGTCCGGTCGAAATTTGAAAAATTCAACGTGGGGGGGTATTATCAACTTTTACGATTTGGAAAATCGACCATATCTCCTAAACGAATGCGAATTTTGGCATTCTGAAGCCACGGGCGTGTTCCCGGGACCAAGGGCTATCAGAAAATGTGTCATTCGTCCAATTCGGACGAAAATTACGGTTTTTAGAGGATTTGCCTCTTTTAGCATTTTAATTATATCAAAATAGGTATCTTGACTGCGTGCATCTTCTAAACTGGCTATTAGCTATACGACGCTGAAACCCGCACGTAAATTAAGAATACTTTTGTCTAACGTTTCTACCAGCGACTTGTACATGACGACAGGAAATCGTAAAACCGGCGACAATGCTGGGTGGCATTTGCTGAAAATGGGAGTATTTTTGAATGTTTTGCAAATTGCCAGAAGCAACGGCCTCGGAGAAAAATGACCTGCACCATTGAAACCGCCGTTAAATTTCGAGTCAGGGTGCTTGCTTTCAGAAGAATCCGTGTCCGCTCGAAATTTGAAAAATTCAACGTGGGAGTATTGTAACACACGATTTGGAAAAACGACCATATCTCCCTAAACGAATGCGATATTTGGCATTCTGAAGCGACGTGTTCCGGGACCAAGGGCTAACAGAAAATGTGTCATTCTGTCAATTCGGACGAAAATTACGGTTTAGAGGATTTATATATTTTTAAGCATTTTCGTAAATCAAAAATGAGCCATTTTTGACTGCGTGCATCTTCTAAACTATTAGCTATGCAACGCTGAAATCCGCACGTAAATTTGAAATACTTTTGTCTATGCATTTCTCTTAGCGACTTGTACATGACGACAGAAATCGTAAAACCGGCGACAATGTAAAATTGGCAATTTGCCTGAAAATAGAATATTTTTGAATGTTTTCGCAAATTGCCAGAAAACAGCCTCGGAAGAAAAATGACCTGCACCATTGAAACCGCCGTTAAATTTTGAGTCAAGTGCTTGCTTTCAGAAGAATCACGTGTCCGCTCAATTTGAAAAATTCAACGTAGGTATTATCAACTTTTACGATTTGGAAAAACGACCATATCTCTAAACGAATGCGATATTTGGCATTCTGAAGCCAGGCGTGTTCAGGACAAGGGCTAACAGAAATATATCATTCAGTATTCGGACGAAGTACAGTTTTTAGAGGATTTATATATTTTTAAGCATTTTCATTCGTCAAAAAATGACCATTTTGACTGCGTGCATCTTCTAAACTATTAGCTATACGACGCACAAATCCGCACGTAAATTAAAAAACTTTTGTCTATGCATTTCTCTTCAGCGACTTGTACATGACGACGGGGAAATCGTAAAACCGGCGACAATGTAGGTGGCATTTTGGCTGAAAATAGAATTATTTTTTGAATGTTTCGCAAATTGCCAGAAAATGAAGCCTCGGAGAGAAAAATGACCTGCACCATTGAAACCGCCGTTAAATTTCGAGATCAGAGGCTTGCTTTCAGAAGAATCGTGTCTGCTCGAGAATTTGAAAAATTCAGTAGTGGAAATTATTATCCTTTTTACGATTTGGAAAAACGACCATATCTCTCCTAAACGAATGCGAATTTTGGCATTCTGAAGCCGCAGGCGTGTTCCGGGACCAAGGGCTATCAGAAAAAGTCATCATTCGTCAATTCGGACGAAATTACAGTTTAGAGAGTTTACTTTTAAGCATTTTCATTATATCAAAAAGAGGCCAACTTTGACGTCGTGCATCCTCTAAACTATTAGCTATACGACGCTGATAATCCGCACGTAGAATTAAAGAATACTTTTGTCTATGCATTTCTCTTAGCGACTTGTACATGACGACAGGAAATCGTAAAACCGACGACAATGTGGTGGCATTTTTATTTTAATGGGTATTTTGCAGAATCTTTTCGCAAATTGCCAGAAAACGAAGCCTCAGAGAGAAAAATGACCTGCACCATTGGAAACCGCCGTTAAATTTCGAGTCAAGTGCTTGCTTTCAGAAGAATCCGTGTCCGCCGAAATTTGAAAGAATCAACGTGAAAGTATTATCCACTTTTACGATTTGGAAAACGACCATATCTCTCTAAACGAATGCGAATTTTGGCATTCTGAAGCCACAGGCGTGTTCGGGACCAAGGGCTATCAGAAAATGTGTCATTCGTCAATTCGGACCCGAAAATTACGGTTTTAAGTGATTTATACATTTTAAGCATTTCATTTATTTCAAAAATAGGCCATCTTTGACTGCGTGCATCTTCTAAAACTATTAGCTATATACGACGCTGAAATCCGCACGTAAATTAAAGAATACTTTTGTCTATGCATTTCTCTTAGCGACTTGTACATGACGACAGGAAATCAGTAAAACCGGCGGCGACAATGTAGGTGGCATTTTGGCTGAAAATAGAATTATTTTTGAATGTTTTTCGCAAATTGCCAGAAAACGAAGCCTCGGAGAGAAAAATGATACCGCCATTGAAACCGCCGTTAGAATTTCGAGTCAGGGCTTTACTTTCCAGAATCGTATCATCAATTTGAAAATTCTGAAATTGATATCAGCACACGATTTGGAAAAACGACCATATCTCCTAAACGAATGCGAATTTACGGCGTTCTGAAGTACAGGCGTGTTCGGGACCAAGGGCTATCAGAAAATGTGTCATTCGTCAGATTCGGACGAAAATTACGGTTTAAGTGATTTATACATTTTAAGCATTTCATTGCTTTCAAAAATAGGCCATCTTTGACTGCATTCCATCTTCTAAACTATTAGCTATACGACCCTGAAATCCGCACGTAAATTAAAGAATACTTTTGTCTATGCATTTCTTATAGCGACTTGTACATGACGACAGGAAATCGTAAAAAAACCGGCGACAATGTAGGTGGATTTTGGCTGAAAATGGGGTATTTTTTAATGTTTTCGCAAATTGCCAGAAAACAGAAGCCTCGGAGAGAAAATGACCTGCACCATTGAAACCGCCGTTAAATTTCGAGTCAAGTGCTGCTAGAAGAATCCGTGTCGGTCGAAATTTGAAAAATTCAACGTGGGGTATCATCAGCACACGATTTGGAAAATCGACCATATCTCCTAAACGAATGCGAATTTTGGCATTCTGAAGCCACAGGCATTCCCGGGACCAGGGCTATCAGAAAATGTCTGTTCATTCAATTCGGACGAAATTACGGTTTTTAGAGGATTTATACATTTTAAGCATTTCATTATTTCAAAAATAGGCCATCTTGTTGCGTGCCATCTTCTAAAGCTATTAGCTATACGACGCTGAAATCCGCACGTAAATTAAAGAATACTTTTGTCTGTACATTTCTCTGCTTTGACTTGTACGCGACGACGGAAATCGTAAAACCGGCGACAATGTAGGTGGCATTTTGGCTGAAAATGGGGTATTTTTGGATATTTTTATAATTACTAGAAAGCAAGCCTCGGAGAGAAAAAATGACCTGCACCATTGAAACCGCCGTTAAATTTCGAGTCAGGGAGCTTGCTTTTCCGGAAGAATCCGTGTCCGCTCAGAATTTATTCAATGTGAGGTATTATCAACTTTTACACGATTTGGAAAAACGACCATATCTCTCTAAACGAATGCGAATTTTTGGCATTCACAAGCCTGAGCGTGTTCGGGACCAAGGGCTATCAGAAAATGTGTCCATTCGTCAATTCAGACGATACAGTTTTAGAGGATTTATACATTTTCCGTATTTCATTATTTCAAAAAATAGGCCATTTTTGACTGCGTGCATCTTCTAAACTATTAGCTATACGACGCTGAAATCCGCATAAATTAAAGAATACTTTGTCTATGCATTTCTCTTAGCGACTTGTACGCGGCGACAGGAAATCGTAAAAAAAACCGGCGACAATGTAGGTGGCATTTTGGCTGAAAATGGGGTATTTTTTGAATGTTTTCGCAAATTGCCAGAAAACGAAGCCTCGGAGAGAAAAATGACCTGCACCATTGAAACCGCCGTTAAATTTCGAGTCAGAATTCTTGCTAAGAAGAATCCGTGTCCGGTCGAAATTTGAAAAGTCAGCATTGGGGGTATTATCAACTTTTACGATTTGGAAAATCGACCATATCTCTCCCCTAAACGAATGCGAATTTTGGCATTCTGAAGCCACAGGCGTGTTCCAGGACAAGGGCTATCCAGAAGAAGTATCATTCGTCCAATTCGGACGAAAATTACGGTTTTTAGAGGGATTTATACATTTTTAAGCATTTTCATTATTTCAAAAATAGGCCATCTTTGACTGCGTGCATCTTCTAAACTATTAGCTATACGACGCTGAAATCCGCACGTAAATTAAAGAATACTTTTGTCTATGCATTTCTCTTAGCGACTTGTACATGACGACAGGAAATCGTAAAACCGGCGGTAATGTAGGTGGCATTTGGCTGAAAATGGGGTATTTTGAATGTTTTTCGCAAATTGCCAGAAAACGAAGCCTCGGAAAAATGACCTGCACCATTGAAACCGCCGTTAAATTTCGAGTCAGGGTGCTTGCTTTCAGAAGAATCCGTGTCCGCTCGAAATTTGAAAAATTCAACGATGAAGGTATTATCAGCACACGATTTGGAAAAACGGCCATATCTCCTAAACGAATGCGAATTTTGGCATTCTGAAGCCACAGGCGTGTTCGGGACAAGGGCTATCAGAAAATGTGTCATTCGTCCAATTCGGACGAAAATTACAGTTTAAATTGATTTATACATTTTTAAGCACATTATTTCAAAAATAGGCCATCTTTGACTGCATTGCATCTTCTAAACTATTAGCTATACGACGCTGAAATCCGCACGTAAATTAAAGAATACTTTTGTCTATGCATTTCTCTTAGCGACTTGTACATGACGACAGGAAATCGTAAAAAAACCGGCGACAATGTAGGTGGCATTTTGGCTGAAAATGGGGGTATTTTTTTGAATGTTTCTGCAAATTGCCAGAAAACGAAGCCTCAGAGAGAAAAATGACCTGCACCGCTGAAACCGCCGTTAAATTTCGAGTCAGGAGTCTTGCTTTCAGAAGAATCCGTGTCCTCATTTGAAAAAATTTAAGTGGGGTATTTCAACTTTTATTTGGAAAAAAAATATCTCCCCAAACAATCGTTTTTGGGATTCTGAACCAAGGCTGTTCCCCGGGCCAGGGTATCAGAAAATGTTCATTCGTCAATTCGGACAAATACGTTTTTTGAGGTTTTCATTTTGCATTTTCATTATTTAAAAATGGCCATCTTGTCGTCATCTTCAAACTTTTGCTATACGACGCTGAAATCCGCACTAAATTAAAGAATACTTTTTCTATGCATTTCTCTTAGCGACTTTACTGACGACAGGGAAAACGTAAAACCGGCGACAAGTTTGGTGGCATTTTGGTGAAAATGAATTTTTTTTGAATTTTCGTTAGAAAACGAACCTCGGAAAAATGCCCGCACCATTGAAACCCCCCCTGGGTGCCTTGAAAGCAAGCCTCGGAAGAAAAATGACCTGCTGTGAAACCGCCGTTAAATTTCCGAGTCAGGAGCTTGCTTTCAGAAGAATCCGTCCATCGGGAGATTTAGAAGAAAATTCAACGTAGAGGAAATTATTATCAACTTTTACGATTTGGAAAAACGACCATATCTCCTAAACGAATGCAGATTTTGGCATTCTGAAGCCACAGGCGTGTTCCCGGGCCAAGGGCTATAGAAAATGTGTCATTCGTCGAATTCGGACGAAAATTACGGTTTTAGAGGATTTATATATTTTTAAGCATTTCATTATATCCAAATAAATGTCTTTGACTGCGTATCTTCTAAACTATTAGCTATACACGACGCTTTGAAATCCGCACGTAAATTAAAAATACTTTTGTCTATGCATTTCTCTTAGCGACTTATGCATGACGACGAAATCGTAAAAAAAACCAGCGACAATGTAGGTAGCATTTTGTGAAAATGGTATTTTTGAATGTTTTCGCAAATTGCCAGAAAGCAAGCCTCGGAGAAAAAATGACTACCATTGAAACCGCCGTTAAATTTTGATCAGGGCTTGCTTTCAGAAGAATCCGTGTCCGCTCAGGAATTTGAAAAGAATCAACGTGGGGTATTATCAACTTTTACGATTTGGAAAAACGACCATATCTCCCTAAACGAATGCGAATTTTGGCATTCTGAAGCCACAGGCGTGTTCCAGGACCAAGGGCTATCAGAAAATGTGTCATTCGTCCGAATTCGGACGAAAATTACGGTTTTAGAGGTTATATATTTTTAAGCATTTACCATTATATCAAAATAAAAGCCATCTTTGACTGCATTACATCTTCTAAACTATGGCTATACGACGCTGAAATCCGCACGTAAATTAAAGAATACTTTTATCTATGCATTTCTCTGCGACTTGTACATGACGACGGAAATCAATAAAACCGGCGACAATGTAGGTGGCATTTTGGCTGAAAATGGGGTATTTTTGAATGTTTTCATAAATTGCCAGAAAAGCAAGCCTCGGAAAAAATGACCTGCACCATTGGAAACCGCCGTTAAATTTCCGAGTCAAGGTGCGCTTTCAGAAGAATCCGTGTCAGTCCGAAATTTGAAAAATTCAACGTGAGGAGTATTATCCTTTACGATTTGGAAAAACGACCATATCTCTAAACGAATGCAATTTTGGCATTCTGAAGCCACAGGCGTTGATAATACCCAGTTGAATTTTTCAAATTTCGACCGGACACGGATTTTTTGAAAGCAAGCCCTGACTCGAAATTTAACGGCGGTTTCAATGGTGCAGGTCATTTTTCTCTCCGAGGCTTCGCTTTCTGGCAATTTGCGAAAACATTCAAAAATAATCATTTTCACCCAAAAATGCCACCACATTGTCCCGGTTTTTACGATTTCCGTCGTCATGTACAAGTCCAAGAGAAATGAAAGACAAAAGTATTCTTAATTTATGCGGTTTTAGCGTCGTATAGCTAATAGTTTGGATGAAACGCAGTCAAAGATGCTATTTTGAATAATGAAAATGCTTAAAATGTATAAACTTCTAAAACCGTAATTTTGTCCAAATTTGGGACGAATGAACATTTTCTGATAGCCCTTGGCCCCGGAACAGCCTGTTTGGAATGCCAAAATTCGATTCGTTTAGGAGATATGGTCGTTTTTCCAAATCGTGCTGATAATACCCCACTTGAATTTTCAAATTTCGAGCGAACGGATTTTTTCCCTGAAAGCAAGCTGACCGAAATTAACGCGGTTTAATGGTGCAGGTCATTTTTTCTCTGAGGCTTCGTTTCTGGCAATTTGCGAAAACATTCAAAAAATACCCCATTTTCCGCCCAAAATGCCACCCACATTGTCGCCGGGTTTTTTACGATTTCCTGTTGTCATGTACACGTCGCTAAGAGAAATGATAAGACAAAAGTATCTCTTAATTTACGTGCGGATTTCAGCGTCGTATAGCTAATAGTTTAGAAGATGCACGCAGTCAAAGATGGCCTATTTTTTAAATAATGAAAATGCTTAAAAATGTATAAATCCCTCTAAAAACCGTAATTTTCGTCCGAATTGGACGAATGACACATTTTCTGATAGCCCTTGGTCCCGGGAACACGCCTGTGGATTCAGAATGCCAAAATTCGCATTCGTTTAGGAGATATGGTCGTTTTTCCAAATCGTAAAGTTGATAATATCTCCACGTTGAATTTTCAAATTCGACGACACGGATTCTTCTGAAAGCAAGCCTCGACTCGAAATTTAACGGCGGTTTCAATGGTGCAGGTCATTTTTCTCTCGAGGCTTCTGTTTTCTGGCAAATTTGCGAAGACGTTCAAAAATACCCCATTTTCAGCCAAAATGCCACCTACATTGTCGCCGGTTTTTTTACGATTTCTGTCGCTGTACTAAGTCGCTAAGAGAAATGCATAGACAAAAGTATTCTTTAATTTACGTCGATTTCAGCGTCGTATAGCTAATAGTTTAGAAGATGCACGCAGTCAAAGATGGCCTATTTTTGAAATAATGAAAATGCTTAAAATGTATAAACCTCTAAAACCGTAATTTTGTCCGAATTGACGAATGATACATTTTCTGATAGCCCTTGGTCCCGGGAACACGCCCGTGGCTTCAGAATGCCAAAATTCGCATTCGTTTAGGAGATATGGTCGTTTTTCCAAATCGTAAAAGTTGATAATACCCCCCCACGTTGAATTTTTCAAATTTCGACCGGACACGGATTCTTCTGAAAGCAGGCCACTGACTCGAAATTTAACGGCGGTTTCAATGGTGCAGGTCATTTTTCTCCGAGGCTTCGTTTTCTGGCAATTTGCGAAAACATTCAAAAAATACCCCATTTTCAGCCAAAATGCCACCTACATTGTCGCCGGTTTTACGATTTCTGTCGTCATGTACTAAGTGCTAAGAGAAATGCATAGACAAAGTATTCTTTAATTTACGTGCGGATTTCAGCGTCGTATAGCTAATAGTTTAGAAGATGCACGCAGTCAAAGATGGCCTATTTTTGAAATAATGAAAATGCTTAAAAATGTATAAATCCCTCTAAAAACCGTAGTTTTCGTATGAATTGGACAAATGACACATTTTCTGATAGCCCTTGATCCCGGGAGCACGCCGGTGGCTTAAGAATGCCAAAATTCGCATTCGTTTAGGAGATATGGTCGTTTTTCCAAATCGTGTGTTGATAATAATTTCACGTTGAATTTTTTTCAAATTTCGACTGACATGGATTCTTCTGAAAGCAAGCACCCTGACTCGAAATTTAACGGCGGTTTCAATGGTGCAGGCCATTTTTCTCTCTGAGGCTTCGTTTTCTGGCAATTTGCGAAAACATTCAAAAAATACCCCATTTTCAGCCAAATGCCACCTACATTGTCGCTGGTTTTACGATTTCTGTCGTCATGTACAAGTCGCCAGAGAAATGTATAGACAAAAAGTATTCTTTAATTTACGTGCGGATTTCAGCGTCGTATAGCTAATAGTTTAGAAGATGCACGCAGTCAAAGATGGCTTCATTTTTGAAATAATGAAAATGCTTTAAAAATGTATAAATCCCTCTCTAAAACCGTGTAATTTTCGTCCGAATTGGATCAATGACACATTTTCTGATAGCCCTTATCCCTGAACACGCTCCGTGGTTTGTGAATTACAAAATTCGCATTCGTTTAGGAGATATGAATGTTTTTCCCAAATCGTAAAAAGTTGATAATCCTCCCCACGTTGAATTTTTCAAATTTCGAGCGGACACGGATTCTTCTGAAAGCAAGTTCTGACCTGAAATTTAACGGCGGTTCTAATGGTGCAGGCCATTTTTCTCTCCGAGGCTTCGTTTTCTGGGCAATTTGCGAAAACATTCGTAACAAATACCCATTTTCAGCCAAATGCCACCTGCATTGTCGCCGGTTTTAATACTTCCTGTCGTCATGTACAAGTCGCTAAGAGAAATGTATAGACAAAAGTATTCTTTAATTTACGCGGATTTGAAAGGTCGTATATAGCCATACGAAGATGCACGCAGTCAAAGATGGCTTCATTTTTTGAAATAATGAAAATGCTTAAAATGTATAAATCCTCTAAAACCGTAATTTCGACCGGAATTGACGAATGACACATTTTCTGATAGCTCCTTGTCCCGAACAACACGCCTGTGGCCTTAGAATGCCAAAATTAGCATTCGTTTAGGAGATATGGTCGTTTTTCCAAATCGTAAAAGTTGATAATAATTTCCACAAACGTTGAATTTTTCAAATTCCGACCGACACGGATTCTTCTGAAAGCAAGCACCCTGACTCGAAATTTAACGGCGGTTTCAATGGTGCAGGTCATTTTCTCCGCGGCTTCGTTTTCTGGGCACTTTGCGAAAACATTCAAACAGTAGTTCCCATTTTCAGGCAAAATGCTACCTACATTGTCGCTGGTTTTTACGATTTCCGTCGTCGCGTACAAGTCGCTAAGAGAAATGCATAGACAAAAGTATTCTTTAATTTACGTGGATTTCAAAGCGTCGTATAAAGCTAATAGTTTAGAAGATGCACGCAGTCAAAGATGGCCTATTTTTGAAATAATGAAAATGCTTAAAAATGTATAAACCCTCTAAAACCGTAATTTTCGTCCGAATTGGACGAATGACACATTTTCTGATAGCCCTTGGTCCTGGACACGCCTGTGGCCCAGAATGCCAAAATTCGTATCTGTTTCTTAGAGATATGGTCGTTTTTCCAAATCGTAAAAGCTATAATGTACTTCACGTTGAATTTCTCTCAAATTTCGAGTGGACACGGATTCTTCTGAAAGCAAGCTCTGACTCGAAATTAACGGCGGTTTCAATGGTGCAGGTCATTTTTCTCCGAGGCTTCGTTTTCTGGCAATTTGCGAAAATATTCAAAAAATACCCATTTTCAGCCAAAAATGCTACCTATATTGTCGGTTTTACGATTTCGTCGTCATGTATAAGTCGCTAAGAGAAATGTATAGACAAAAGTATATTCTTAATTTACGTGCGGATTTCAGCGTCGTATAGCTAATAGTTTAGAAGATGCACGCAGTCAAAGATGGCCTATTTTTGAAATAATGAAAATGCTTAAAAATGTATAAATCCCTCTAAAAACCGTAATTTTCGACCGAATTGGACGAATGACACATTTTCTGATAGCCCTTGGTCCCGGGAACACGCCCGGTGGCTTCAGAATGCCAAAATTCGCATTCGTTTAGGAGATATGGCTTGTTTTTCAAATCGTAAAAGTTGATAATATCACTCCCCACGTTGAATTTTTCTAAATTTCTGACCGGACATGATCTTCTGAAAGCAAGCACCCACCGGAAATTTTAACGGCGGTTTCAATGGTGCAGGTCATTTTTCTCTCCGAGGCTTCGCTTTCTGGCAATTTGCGAAAACATTCAAAAAATACCCCATTTTCAGCCAAAATGCCACCTACATTGTCGCCGGTTTTTTTACGATTTCCTGTCGTCATGTACAAGTCGCTAAGAGAAATGCATAGACAAAAGTATTCTTTAATTTACGTGTGATTTCAGCGTCGTATAGCTAATAGTTTGTAAGATGCACGCAGTCAAAGATGGCCTATTTTTGAAATAATAATGAAAATGCTTAAAAATGTATAAATCCCTCTTAAAAACCGTAGTTTTCGTAATACGAATTGACAATGACACATTTTCTGATAGCCCTGATCCTGGAGCATGCTGGTGGTTTAAGAATGCCAAAATTCGTATCTGTTTAGGAGATATGGTCGTTTTCCAAATCGTAAAGTTGATAATACCCCCACGTTGAATTTTTCAAATTTCGACCGGCATGATTCTTCTGAAAGTTCCTGACTCGAAATTTAACGGCGGTTTCAATGGTGCAGGTCATTTTTCCGAGGTTTCGTTTTCTTGGCAACGGTGAAAAACATTCAAAAAATAATTCCATTTTCAATGCCAAAATGCCACTCTACATTGTCGCTGGTTTTTTTACGACTTTCCGTCGTCATGTACAAGTTGCTAAGAGAAATGATAGACAAAAGTATTCTTTAATTTACGTGCGGATTTCAGCGTCGTATAGCTAATAGTTTAGAAGATGACCGCAGTCAAAGATGGGTCATTTTGAAATAATGAAAATGCTTAAAATGTATAAATCTCTAAAACCGTAATTTTCGTCCGAATTGACGAATGACACATTTTCTGATAGCCCTTGGTCCTGAACACGCCTGTGGCCTTCAGAATGCCAAAATTCGCATTCGTTTAGGAGATATGGTCGTTTTTCCAAATCGTGTGCTGATAATAATTTCACGTTGAATTTTTTCAAATCTCTCGAGCGGACATGGATTCTTCTGAAAGCAAGCTCCCTGACTCGAAATTTAACGGCGGTTTCAATGGTGCAGGTCATTTTTCTCTCCGAGGCTTGGTTTTCTGGCAATTTGCGAAACATTCAAAATACCCCATTTTCAGCCAAAATGCCACCTACATTGTCGCCGGTTTTTTTACGATTTCCTGTCGTCATGTACAGTCGCTAAGAGAAGTGCATAGACAAAAGTATTTTAATTTACGTGCGTGGATTTCAGCGCGTCGTATAGCTAATAGCGTTTAGAAGATGCACGCAGTCAAAGATATTTATTTTTGAAATAATGAAAAATGCTTAAAAATGTATAACCTCTAAAACCGTAATTTTCGACCGAATTGACGAATGACACATTTTTCTGATAGTCTTTGGTCCCGGAACACGCCCAGGCTTCAGAATGCCAAAATTCGTATCTGTTTAGAGATATGGTCGTTTTTCCAAAATCGTAAAGTTGATAATAATTTCACGTTGAATTTTCAAATTTCGACCGACACGGATTCTTCTGAAAGCAAGCACCCTGACTCGAAATTTAACGGCGGTTTCAATGGTGCAGGTCATTTTTCTCTCCGAGGCTTCGCTTTCTGGCAATTTGCGAAAACATTCAAAAAATACCCCATTTTCAGCCAAAATGCCACCTACATTGTCGCTTATTTTTTACGATTTCTGTCGCCGCGTACAAGCCGCTAAGAGAAGTGCATAGACAAACGTATTCTTTAATTTACGTGCGGATTTTAGCGTCGTATAGCTAATAGTTTAGAAGATGCACGCAGTCAAAGATGGCCTATTTTTGAAATAATGAAAATCGCTTTAAAATGTATAAATCCTCAAAACTGCAATTTTCGGGTCCGAATTGGACGAATGACACATTTTCTGATAGCCCTTGGTCCCGAACATGCCTGGTGGCCTTAGAACGCCAAAATTCGCATTCGTTTGTATATATGGTCGTTTTTCCAAATCGTAAAAGGATAATAATTTCCTATCGTTGACTTCAAATTTCGAGCGGATACGGACTTGAAAGCAAGCTCTGACTTGAAATTTAACGGCGGTTTCAATGGTGCAGGCTATTTTTCTCTCCGAGGCTTCTGCTTTTCTGGGCAATTTGCGAAAAACATTCAAAAATACCCCATTTTCAGCCAAAATGCCACTTGGCATTGTTGCTGGCTTAACATTGACTTCGTCGTCATGTACAAGTTGCTAAGAGAAATGCATAGACAAAAGTATTCTTAATTTACGCGGATTTCAGCGTCAAGAGCTAATAAGAAGATGCACGCGTCAAAGATGGCCTATTTTTAAATAATGAAATGCTTAAAAATGGCAACTTCTCTAAAACTGTAATTTTGGTCCGAAGTGGATGAATGACATTTTCTGATAGCCTTGAACCTGGGAATACCAGGCTCTAGGAATGCCAAAATCGTACCCTGTTTAGGATATGGCTGTTTTTCCAAATCGTGTGTTGATAATAATTCTCACGTTGAATTTCTCAATTTGAGCGGACACGGATTCTTCTGAAAGCAAGCCCTGACTCAAATTTAACGGCGGTTTCAATGGTGCAGGTCATTTTTCTCTGAGGCTTCGTTTTCTGGCAATTTGCGAAAAACATTCAAAAATAATTTATTTTCAGCCAAATGCCACTACATTGTCGCCGGTTTTTACGATTTCTGTCGCCGCGTACAAGTCGCTAAGAGAAATGCATAGACAAAAGTACTTTAATTTACGTGCGGATTTCTCAGCGTCGTATAGCTATATTTAAGATGCACGCAGTCAAAAGATATTTACTTTAGAAACAATGAGAAAAATGTTAAAATGGCAATCCTCTTAAAAACCGTACTTTGGACTGAATGACGAATGACACATTTTCTGGCAGTTCCGGTCCGGGAACACGCCTGTGGCTTCAACGCCAAAATTCGCATTTCCGTTTAGGTGATATGGTCGTTTTTCCAAATCGTAAAGTTGATAATACCCCACGTTGAATTTTTCAAATTCTCTGACCGGACACAGATTCTTCTGAAAGCAAAGCACTTGACTCGAAATTTAACGCGGTTTCAATGGTGCAGGTCATTTTTCTCTGAGGCTTCGTTTTCTGCAATTTGCGAAACATTCAAAATAATTCTATTTTCAGCCAAATGCCACCTTTACTGTCGCCGGTTTTACGATTTCCTGTCGTCAGCGTACAAGCTGTTAAGAGAAAATGTATAGACAAAAGATTTCTTTTAATTTACGTGCGGATTTCAGCGTCGTATAGCTAATAGTTTGAAGATGCACGCAGTCAAAGATATCATTTAAATAATGAAAATGCTTTAAAAATGTATAAATCCCTCTAAAAACCGTAATTTTGTCCGACCTGACGAATGACACATTTTCTGATAGCCCTTGTCCCGGGAACACGCCTGGTGGCTTCAGAATGCCAAAATTCGCATTCGTTTGTAGATGGTCGTTTTTCCAAATCGTGTGCTGATAATAATTTCACGTTTAATTTTTTCAAATTTTGAGCGGACACGGATTCTTCAGCAAGCTCCTGACCTGAAATTTAACGGCGGTTTCAATGGTGCAGGTCATTCTCTCCGAGGCTTCGCTTTCTGGCAATTTGCGAAACATTCAAAAAATACCCCATTTTCAGCCAAAATGCCACCTACATTGTCGCCGGTTTTACGATTTGTCGCCGCGTACAAGTCGCTAAGAGAAATGCATAGACAAAGTATTTTTAATTTACGTATGTGGATTTCAGCGTCGTATAGCTAATAGTTTAGAAGATGCACGCAGTCAAAGATGGCCTATTTTGAAATAATGAAAATGCTTAAAAATGTATAAATCTCTGGGAACCGTGTAATTTTCGGTCCGAATTGACGAATGACACATTTTCTGAGAGCCCTTGGTCCCGGGAACACGCCCGTGGCTTCAGAATGCCAAAATTGCATCTGTTTAGAGATATGGTCGTTTTTCCAAATCGTGTGCTGATAATACCCCCACGTTGACTTTTCAATTTCGAGCGGACACGGATTCTTCTGAAAGCAAGCACCCTGACCGAAATTCTAATGGCGGTTTCACGGCAGGTCATTTTCCGAGGCTTGCTTTCTGGCAACTGCGAAACATTCAAAAATACCTCATTTTCAGCCAAATGCCACCTACATTGTCGCCGGTTTTTTACGATTTCGTCGTCATGTACAAGTCGCTAAGAGAAATGTATAGACAAAAGTATTCTTAATTTGATGCGGATTTCAGCGTCGTATAGCTAATAGTTTAGGAAGATGCACGCAGTCAAGATACCTATTTTGAAATAATGAAAATGCTTAAAATGTATAAACTTAAAACTGTAATTTTCTCGGTCCGAATTCAATGAATGACACATTTTCTGATAGCCCTTGGTCCTGGGAACATGCCTGTATCTTGAATGCCAAAATCTGCATTCGTTTAGGAGATATGGTCGTTTTTTCAAATCGTAAAGTTGATACCCCCCACGTTGAATTTTTCAAATTTCCTGAGCGGACAATGGATTCTTCTGAAAGCAAGTTTTCCTGACTCGAAATTTAACGGCGGTTTCAATGGTGCAGGTCATTTTTCCGAGGCTTCTGTTTCTGGCAATTTGCGAAAACATTCAAAAATACTCCCATTTTCAGCCAAATGCCACCTACATTGTCGCTGCTTTACGATTTCTGTCGTCATGTACGTCAGCGCAGAGAAATGTACAGATAAAAGTATCTTTAATTTACGTGTGGATTTCAGCGTCGGCAGCTAATAGTTTTGAAGATGCACGCAGTCAAAGATGGCCTATTTTTGAAATAATGAAATGCTTAAAAATGTATAAACTCTTCTAAAACTGTAATTTTGACCGAATTGACGAATGACATACATTTTCTGATAGCCCTTGTTCTGGAACACGCCTGTGACTTCAGAATGCCAAAATTCCATTCGTTTAGGAGATATGTCGTTTTTCCAAATCGTAAAGTTGATAATACCTCCACGTTGAATTTTTCAAATTTCGACCGGACACGGATTCTTTTGAAAGCAAGCACCTGACTCGAAATTCCCAATTTTATGGTTTCAATGGTGCAGGTCATTTTCTCTGAGGCTTCGTTTTCTGGCAATTTGCGAAACATTCAAAATACCCCATTTTCAGCCAAATGCCACCCAGCATTGTCGCTGGTTTTTACGATTTCCGTCGTCGCGTAAGCAAGTCGCTAAGAGAAATGCATAGAAAAGTATTCTTTAATTTACGTGCGGATTTCAGCGTCGTATAGCTAATAGTTTAGAAGATGCACGCAGTCAAAGATGGCCTATTTTTAAACAATGAAAATGCTTAAAATGTATAAATCCTCTAAAAACCGTAATTTTCGACCGAATCAATGAATGACACATTTTCTGATAGCCCTTGGTCCTGGAACACGCCTGTGGCCTCAGAACAACGCCAAAATTCGCATCTGCTTAGAGACAGGTCGTTTTTCCAAATCGTAAAAGTTGATAATACCTCTACGCTGAAATTCAATTTGACCGGACACGGATTCTTCCTGAGCGGGCACCCTGACTCGAAATTTAACGGCGGTTTCAATATGCAGGTCATTTTTCTCTCTGAGGCTTCGTTTTCTGGCAATTTGCGAAAATATCTGTAAATAATTCCCATTTTCGTCAAAATGCCACCTACATTGTCGCCGGTTTTTTATTGCGATTTCCGTCGTCATGTACAAGTCGTTAAGAGAAATGATGACAAAGTACTTTTTAATTTACGTGCGGATTTCAGCGTCGTATATTAATAGTTTAGAAGATGCACAGTCAAAGATGGCCTATTTTTGAAATAATGAAAATGCCAAAATGTATAAATCCTCTAGTCCGTAATTTTCGTCCGAATTGACGAATGATACATTTTCTGATAGCCCTTGGTCCTGGAACACGCTCGTGGCCTTAGAATGCCAAAATTCGCATTCCGTTTAGAGATATGGTCGTTTTTCCAAATCGCAAAAGTTGATAATTCTCCACGTTGAATTTTTCAAATTTCTGAGCGGATACGATTCCTTCTGAGCAAGCTCCTTGACTCGGAAATTTAACGGCGGTTTCAATGGTGCAGGCTGGTTTTTCTCCTTGAGGCTTCGTTTTCGGCAATTCCTGCGAAAACATTCAAAAATACTCCCATTTTCAGCCAAATGCTACCTACATTGTCGCCGGTTTTTACGATTTCGTCGTCATGTACAAGTCGCTAAGAGAAATGCATAACAAAAGTATTCTTTAATTTACGTGGATTTCAGCGTCGTATAGCTAATAGTTTAGAAGATGCACGCAGTCAAAGATGGCCTATTTTTGAAATAATAAAAATGCTTAAAAATATATAAATCCCTCTAAAAACCGTAATTTTCGTCCGAATTGGACGAATGACACATTTTCTGATAGCCCTTGGCCCGGGGGAACACCCCTTGGGCTTCAGAATGCCAAATTCGCATTCGTTTAGAGATATGGTCGTTTTCCAAATCGTAAAAGTTGATAATACCTCCCACGTTGAATTTTTCAATTTTAGACACGGATTCTTCTGAAAGCAAGCCTGACTCGAAATTTAACGGCGGTTTCAATGGTGCAGGTCATTTTTCTCTTCGAGGCTTCGTTTTCTGGCAATTTGCGAAAACATTCAAAAACTACCCCATTTTCAGCCAAAAATGCCACCACATTGTCCCCGGTTTTTTACGTTTTCCCTGTCGTCTTTACAAGTCGCTAAGAGAAAGGGATAGAAAAAAGTATTCTTTAATTTACGTCGGATTTCAGCGTCGTATAGCTAATAGTTTAGAAGTGCACGCAGTCAAAAGGGCCTATTTTGAAATAATAAAAATGCTTAAAAATGATAAATCCTCAAAAAACCGTAATTTTCGTCCGAATTGGACGAATGACACATTTTCTGATAGCCCTTGGTCCCGGGAACACGCCCGTGGCTTCAGAATGCCAAAATTCGCATTCGTTTAGGAGATATGGTCGTTTTTCCAAATCGTAAAAGTTGATAATAATTCTCACGTTGAATTTTTCAAATTTCTGACGACACGGATTCTTCTGAAAGCAAGCACTGACTCGAAATTTAACGGCGGTTTCAATGGTGCAGGCATTTTCTCTCCGAGGCTTCGCTTTCGGCAATTTGCGAAACATTCAAAAATACTCCCATTTTCAGCCAAATGCCACCTACATTGTCGCCGGTTTTACGATTTCCTGTCGTCATGTACAAGTCGCTAAGAGAAATGCATAGACAAAAGTATTCTTTAATTTACGTGCGGATTTCAGCGTCGTATAGCTAATAGTTTAGAAGATGCACGCAGTCAAAGATGGCCTATTTTTGAAATAATGAAAATGCTTAAAATGTATAACCTCAAAAACCGTAATTTTCGTCCGAATTGGACGAATGACACATTTTCTGATAGCCCTTGGTCCCGGGAACACGCCCGTGGCTTCAGAATGCCAAAATTCGCATTCGTTTAGGAGATATGGTCGTTTTTCCAAATCGTAAAAGTTGATAATACCCCCCACATTGAATTTTTCAAATTTCGACGACACGGATTCTTCTGAAAGCAATCCTGACTCGAAATTTAACGGCGGTTTCAATGGTGCAGGTCATTTTTCTCCGAGGCTTCGTTTTCTGGCAATTTGCGAAAACATTCAAAAAATACCCCATTTTCAGCCAAAATGCCACCTACATTGTCGCCGGTTTTACGATTTCCGTCGCCCGTACAAGTCGCTAAGAGAAATGATAGACAAAAGTATTCTTTAATTTACGTGGGATTTCAGCGTCGTATAGCAATAGTTTAGAAGATGCACGCAGTCAAAATGGCCTTTTTTTGAAATAATAAATGTTTAAAAAATATATAAATCCTCTAAAAACCCGTAATTTTCGGTCCGAATTGGACGAATGACACATTTTCTGTTAGCCCTTGGTCCCGGAACACGCTCGGCTTCAGAATCCCAAAAATTTCGATTGTTTGGGGAGATATGGTCTTTTTCCAAATCAAAAGGATAATACCCCCATTTGAATTTTTAAATTTTCCCGAGGGGACAGGGATTTTTTCTAAAAGCAAGCACCCTTGACTGAAATTTAAGGGGGTTTCAATGGTGCAGGTCATTTTTGAGGCTTGCGGCAATTTGCAAAAACATTCAAAATACCCCTTTTTAAAAATGCCACCTAATTTGTTTTCGTTTTTCCCCCAAAAGTCGCTAAGAGAAATGCATAGACAAAAGTATTTTTTAATTGGGGATTTGCGCTTTGCTAAAGTTTAGAAGATGCACGCAGTCAAAGATCCTTTTTAAATAATAAAAATGTTTAAAAGAAAACCCCTCAAAAAACCGAATTTGTCCAAATTTGGGACGAATACACATTTTCGATCCCCCTTGGTCCGAACAGCCTGTTTCAGAATGCCAAAATTGCATTCGTTTGGGGAGATAGGGCGTTTTTCCAAATCGAAAAAGTTGAAAAATTCCCCCATTGTTTTTTAAAATTTCAGGGACACGGATCATATAATCCCTCTAAACCGTAATTTTCGGCAGGTGGACCAGATGGCACATTTTCTGATAGCCTTGGTCCAGGAACACGCCCGTGGCTTCAGAATGCAAAATTCGCATTCGTTTAGAAATATGGTCACGTTTTTCCAAATCGTAAAAGTTGATAATACCCCCGTTGAATTTTCAATTTCGTGGATGCAGATTCTTCTGAAAGCAAGCTCCTGACTCGAATTTAACGCGGTTTATTGGTGCAGGTCATTTTCCTCTCCCGAGGCTTCGTTTTCTGGCAATTTGCGAAAACATTCAAAAATACCCATTTTTCAGCCCAAATACCTACATTGTCACCGGTTTTACGATTTCCTGTCGTCATGTACAAGTCGCTGAAGAAATGCATAATTAAAAGTATTCTTTAATTTACGTGCAGTTTCAGCGTCGTATGGCTAATGGTTAGAAGATGCGCGCAGTCAAAGATGGCCTATTTTGATATAATGAAAATGTAAAAATATATAAATCCTCTAAAACCCAAGCAATTTTCGTCCAGATTGGACAGAATGGCCACGACCCTACAGTAGCCTTGGTCCGGAACACGCCCGTGGCTTCAGAATGCCAAAATTCGCATTCGTTTAGGAGATATGGTCGTTTTCAAATCCGTAAAAATTGATAATACCCCCTCGTTGAATTTTTCATTTCAGGCGGACACGGGTCTTCTGAAAGCCAGCACCTGACTCAGGGGTGCTGGTTTCAATGGTGCAGGTCATTTTTTCTCTCCGAGGCTTCGTTTTCGGCAATTTGCGAAAACATTCAAAAATACCCATTTCAGCCAAATACCACCTACATTGTCGCCGGTTTTTACGTTCCTGTCGTCATGTACAAGTCGCTAAGAGAAATGCATCGACAAAAGTATTCTTTAATTTGCGTGCGGATTTCAGCGTCGTATAGCTAATAGTTTAGAAGATGCGCAGTCAAAAGATGGCCTATTTTTGAAATATTAAGAAAATGCTTAAAATGTATAAATCCCTCTAAAATACGTAATTTTCGACCAGATTGGACGAATGACACATTTTCTGATGGCCCGCCGGGTCCGGGAACACGCCGTGGCTTCAGAATGCCAAGGTCGCATTCGTTTGGAATGGTCGTTTTCAAATCGTAAAGTTGGTATGCCCCCACGTTTAGATTTTCAGATTTCGACCGGACGCAGTTCACTCTGGCTTAAGCACCTGACTCGAAATTTAACGGCGGTTTCAATGGGTGCAGGTCATTTTTCTCTCGAGGCTTCGCTTTCTGGCGTTTGCGAAAACATTCAAAAAATACCCCATTTCAGCCAAAATACCACCTACATTGTCGCCAGTTTTTACGATTTCCTGTCGTCATGTACAAGTCGCTAAAATGCATAGACAAAAGTATTCTTTAATTTACGTGCAGATTTCAGCGTCGTATAGCTAATAGTTTAGAAGATGCACGCAGTCAAAATGGCTATTTTGAAATAATGAAAATGCCAAAAATGTATATAAATCCCTCTAAAAACCGTAATTTTCGTCCGAATTGGACAAATGACACATTTTCTGATAGCCCTTGGTCCCGGGAACACGCCCGTGGCTTTAGAATGCCAAAATTCGCATTCGTTTAGGAGATATTGTCGTTTTTCCAAATCGTAAAAGTTGATAATACCCCCCCACGTTGAATTTTTCAAATTTCGACCGGACACGGATTCTTCTGAAAGCAAGCACCCTGACTCGAAATTTAACGACGGTTTTCAATGGTGCAGGTCATTTTTTCTCTCCGGGAAGCTACGTTTTCCTGGCGGTTGCGAAAACATTCAAAAAATACCCCATTTTCAGCCCAAATGCCACCTACATTGTCACCGGTTTTTTTACGATTTCCTGTCGTCATGTACAAGTCGCTAAGAGAAATGCATAGACAAAAGTATTCTTTAATTTACGTGCGGATTTCAGCGTCGTTTAGCTAATAGTTTAGAAGATGCGCGCAGTCAAAGATGGCCTATTTTGATATAATGAAAATGCTTGAAATATATAATCCTCTAAAAACCGTAATTTTCGTCCGGGTGGACGAATGGCTACGACCTCTGATGTATGGTCCCGGAACGCCCGTGGCTTCAGAATGCCAAAATTCGCATTCGTTTAGGAGATATGGTCGTTTTCCAAATCGTGTAGAAAGTTGATATGCACCCCCTCGTTGAATTTTTCCAAATTTCGAGCGGACCGATTCTTCTGAAAACGGCACCTGACTCGAAATTTAACGGCAGTTTCAATGGTGCGAGTCATTTTTCTCTCCGGGCTTCGTTTTTCTGGCAATTTACGAAAAACATTCAAAAAATACCCCATTTTTCAACCAAATACCACTGTATCGCCGGTTTTTACGATTTCCTGTCGTCATGTACAAGTCGCTAGAGAAATGCATAGACAAAGTATTCTTTAATTTACATTGGATTTCAGCGTCATTATGGCTAATGGTTGAAGATGCACGCAGTCAAAGATGGCCTATTTTGAAATAATGAAAATGCTTAAAATGTATAAATCTCAAAAACCGTAATTTTCGACCAGGTGGACAGATGACACATTTTCTGATAGCCCTTGGTCGAGAACCGCCCATTGGCTGAGTCTGAAATTCGCATTCGTTTAGGAGATGGTCGTTTTCAAATCGTAAGTTGATAATACCCCCACGTTGAATTTTTCAAATTTCGAGCGGACACGGATTCTTCTGAAAACAGCTCCCTAATCGAAATTTAACAGCGGTTTCAATGGTGCAGGTCATTTTCTCTTCAGGCTTCTGCAGCGGTTGCGAAAACATTCAAAAAATACCCCATTTTCAGCCAAAATGCCACCTACATTGTCGCCGGTTTTTTTACGATTTCCTGTCGTCATGTACAAGTCGCTAAGAAATGCATAGACAAAAGTATTCTTTAATTTACGTGCGGATTTCAGCGTCGTATAGCTAATAGTTTAGAAGATACACACCCAGTCAAAGATGGCCTATTTTGAAATAATGAAAATGCTTAAAAATGTATAAATCCTCTAAAAACCGTAATTTTGCGTCCAGGTGGACGAATGACACATTTCTGACGCCGGTCCCGAGGAACACGCCCGTAGCACAGAATGCCAAAATTCGCATTCGTTTAGGAGATATGGTGTTTCCAAATCGTAAAAGTTGATAATACCCCACGTTGAATTTTCAAATTTCGGCGGACACGGATTCTTCTGAAACAAACACCAGCTCACGAAATTTAACGGCGGTTTCAATGGTGCAGGTCATTTTTCTCTCCGAGGCTTCGTTTCTGGCAATTTGCGAAAACATTCAAAAAATACCCCATTTTCAGCCAAAATGCCACCTACATTGTCGCCGGTTTTTTTACGATTTCCTGTCGTCATGTTTACAAGTCGCTAAGAGAAAAATGCATAGACAAAGTATTCTTTAATTTACATTGCGGATTTCAGCGTCATTATAGCTAATAGTTTAGAATGCACGCAGTCAAAGATGGCCTATTTTGAAATAATGAAAATGCTTAAAATGTATAAATCCCTCTAAAACCATAATTTTTCGACCGAGATTGGACGAATGACACATTTTCTGATAGCCCTTGGTCCCGGGAACACGCCCGTGGCTTCAGAATGCCAAAATTCGCATTCGTTTAGGAGATATGGTCCGTTTTTCCAAATCGTAAAAGTTGATAATACCCCCACGTTGCGATTTTTCAAATTTCGAGCGGACACGGATTCTTCTGAAAGCAAGCTCCCTGACCAGGAATTGCTGGCGGTTTCAATGGTGCAGGTCATTTCTCTTCGAGGCTTCGTTTTCACGGCAGTTGCGAAGCATTCAAAATACCCCCATTTTCAGCCAAAATACTACCATTGTCGCCGGTTTTTACGATTTCCTCCGTCGTAACACAAGTCGCTAAAGAGAAATGCATAGAGTACATAGACAAAGTATTCTTTAATTTACGTGCGGATTTCAGCGTCGTATAGCTAATAGTTTAAAGTGCACGCAATCAAAGCTAGCCCTATTTTGAAATAATGAAAATGCTTAAAAATATATAAATCCTCTAAAACCATAATTTTCGTCCAGGTGGACGAATGACACATTTTCTGATAGCCATGGTCAGGAACACGCCGGTGGCCTCAGAATGCCAAAATTCGCATTCGTTTAGGAAATATGGTCGTTTTTCCAAATCGTAAAAGTTGATAATACCCCCCACGTTGAATTTTTCAAATTTCGACCGGACACGGATTCTTCTGAAAGCAAACACCCTGACTCGAAATTTAACGGCGAACAATGGTGATCGTTTTCTCTCCGAGGCTTCGTTTTTCTGGCAATTTGCGAGAAAACATTCCAAAAAATACCCCATTTTCAGGCAAAAATACCACCTACATTGTCGCCAGTTTTTACGATTTCCTGTCGTCATGTTCAAGTCGCAAAAGAAGATGACATAGACAAAGTATTCTTTAATTTACGTGCGGATTTCTGGCAGCGTCGTATAGCTAATAGTTTAGAAGATGCACGCAGTCAAGATGGCCTATTTTGGAAATAATGAAAATGCTTAAAATGCTTATGAAATCCACTCTAAAACCGTAATTTTCGTCCAGATTGGACGAATGACACGCTCTGGTAGCCCTTGGTCCCGGGAACACGCCCGTAGCACCAGAATGCCAAAATTCGCATTCGTTTAGGAGATGGTCGTTTTCCAAATCGTAGAAAGTTGATAATACCCCCGTTGAATTTTCAAATTTCGACCGGACACGGATTCTTCTGAAAGCTTAAGCACCCTGACTCAAGTGCAGCGGTTTCAATGGGTGCGGAGTCATTTTCTCTCCGGGCTTCGTTTTCTGGCGTTTAAAAACATTCAAAAAATACCCCATTTTCAGGCAAAATGCCACCTACATTGTCGCCGGTTTTTTTACGATTTCCTGTCGTCAGTATTCGATCTGAAGGTCATAGACAAAAGTATTCTTTAATTTACGTGCAGTTTCAGCGTCAATATAACAATAGTTTAGAAGATGCGCAGTGATCAGATGGCTATTTTTGATAATGAAAATGCTTAAAAATGCTGTAAATCCACTCTAAAACCGTAATTTTCGTCAGGTGGACCAGACCCATTAATGACTTATGGTCAGGAACGCCCATTAGCTTCAGATACAAAATTCGCATTCGTTTAGAATGTGATGTTTCCAAATCGTAAAAGTTGATAATACCCCCACGTTGAATTTTTCAAATTTCGACCGGACTGGATTACCTGAAAGCAAGCACCCTGACTCTAATTGGCGGTTTCATAATTGCGGAGTCATTTTCTCTCCGAGGCTTCCCGTTTTCTGGCAATTTGAAAACATTCCAAAAATACCCATTTTCAGGCAAAATCACCACCTACATTGTCATGGATTTTTACGATTTCCTGTCGTCATGTACAAATCGCTAAGAGAAATGCATAGACAAAAGTATTCTTTAATTTACGTGCGGATTTCAGCGTCGTATAGCTAATAGTTTAGAAGATACACGCAGTCCAAAGATGGCCTATTTTAAGAAATAATGAAAATGCTTAAAAATATAAATCCTCTAAAACCATGCAATTTTCCGCGGGTGGACGAATGGCGCATTTTCACAGTAGCCGCTTGGTCCGGAACACCCGTGGCTTCCAGAATGCCAAAATTCGCATTCGTTTAGGATGGTCGTTTCCGATCGTAAAAAGTTGATATGCCCCCACGTTGAATTTTTCAAATTTCGACCGGACACGGATTCTTCTGAAAGCAAGCACCTGACTCGAGATTTAAGGCGGTTTCAATGGTGCAGGTCATTTTTCTCTCCGAGGCTTCGTTTTCTGGCATTGCGAAAACATTCAAAAAATACCCCATTTTCCAATGATGCACCTGCATTGTCGCCGGTTTTTACGTTTCCTGTCGTCGTAACATACCAGTCAGCACAGAGGAAATGCATGAATCATGTTCTTTCTTTACGTGCGGATTTCAGCGTCCGTATAGCTAATAGTTTAGAAGATGCACGCAGTCAAAGATGGCCTATTTTTGAAATAGTAAGTACTTAAAATATATAAATCCCTCTAAAAACCGTAATTTTCGTCCGAATTGGACCAGACAGCACATTTTCCTGATAGCCCTTGGTCGGGAACACGCCCGTGGCTTCCGGTGCAAAATTCGCATTCGTTTAGGAGATATGGTCGTTTTCCAAATCTTAAAAGTTGATAAATACCCCCACGTTGAATTTTCAGAATTTCGACCGGACGGATTCTTCACGAAGCAAGCACCTGACTCGAGGTGCCCAACGGCGGTTTCAATGGGTGCGAGTCATTTTCTCTCCGAGGCTTCGTTTTCTGGCAATTTGCAAAGCATTCAAAAAATACCCATTTTCAGGCCAAAATGCCACCTACATTGTCGCCGGTTTTACGATTTCCTGTCGTCGTATTTCAAGTCGCAAAGAGGAATGCATAGACAAAAGTATTCTTTGAATTTACGTGGATTTCAGCGTCGTATGGCTAATAGTTTAGAGGTGCACGCAGTCAAGATATAGCCTCTTTTAAATAATGAAATGCTTAAAATGTATAAATCCCTCTAAAAGCCGTAATTTTCTTCAGATGGACGAATAGCCTGACCCTCTGATAGCCCTTGGTCCAGGAACACGCCCGTGGCTTAGAATGCCAAAGTCGCATTCGTTTAGGAGATATGGTCGTTTTTCCAAATCGTAAAGTTGATAATACCCCCACGTTGGGCGCCAAATTTCGACCGGACACGGATTCTTCTGCAGCAAGCACCTGACTCGAAATTTGCTTGGCGGATTTCAATGGTGCAAGTCATTTTCTCTCGAGGCTTCGTTTTCTAGCAATTGCGAAACATTCAAAAAATACCCCATTTTCAGGCAAAATGCCACCTACATTGTCGCCGGTTTTTACGATTTCCTGTCGTCATGTACAAGTCGTAAGAAAATGCATAGACAAAGTATTCTTTAATTTACGTGCACCGGATTTCAGCGTCGTATAGCTAATAGTTTAGAAGATGCACGCAGTAAAAGATGGCCTATTTTTGAAATAATGAAAATGCTTAAAAATGTATAAATCCCTCTAAAACCCGTAATTTTCGTCCGAATTGGTTGAATGACACATTACTCTGATAGCCCTTGGTCAGGAACACGCCCGTGGCTTCCAGAATGCCAAAATTCCCTTCGTTTGGAGGTATGTTTTTTTCCTCGTAAAAATTGATAAACCCCCGTTGAATTTTCAAATTTCGCCGGGCACGGGTTCTTCTGAAAAAAGCCCCTGATAAATTTGGCGGTTTCAATGGTGCATCTTTTTTCCCCGGGGCCTTTTTTTTAAAAATTAAAAATCCCCATTTTTACCCTCCCCTTTTCCCTTTTTAATTCCTTCTTTTTCAATCCAAAAAAAAGCTATTTTTTAATTTTTGGGTTTGCGTTTTATTGTTTGAAGATGCAGGTCAAAAATGGCCTTTGATTAAGAAAAAGTTAAAAAAATTTTAAATCCTCTAAAATAATTTTCGTCCGGGTGGGGTGACCTTTTTATGCCCTTGGTCGGGCCCGTGGGTTGAATGCCAAATTCCATTCTTTAGGAGATATGGTCGTTTTTTTAAATCGTAAGTTGATAAAGCCCCCCCGTTAATTTTTTAAATTTCGGCGGACCGGGTTCTTCTGAAAACAAGCCCTGCTCAAATTTGGCGTTTCAATGGTGCAGGTCATTTTTTTTCTCCGAGGCTTCGTTTTCTGGCAATTTTCGAAAACATTCAAAAAAAACCCCCAATTTTCACGCCCAAAAAGCCCCCCACATTTTCGCCGGTTTTTGTTTTCCCGTCTCATGCAAGTCGCTAAGAAATGCAAAACAAAGTTTCTTTGTTTTCGTGCGGTTTCACGTCTATGCTAATGTTGAAGATGCGCAGTCAAAGATGGCCCTTTTTTAAAAAAAAATGCTTAAAAAAATAAATCCCCCTAAAAACCTAATTTTCTCCGAAATTGGCGGGCCTTTTTTGATAGCCCTTGGTCAGGAACCGCCCCTGCTTCAGAATAAAATTCGCTTCGTTTGGAGATATGGTCGTTTTCCAAATCGTAAAATTGATAATCCCCCCGTTGAATTTTTCAAATTTCGACGGGCACGGTTCTTCTGAAAACAAACACCCCGACTCAAATTTAACGGCGGGTTTTAATGGTGCAGGTCATTTTCTCC